>APFE030919725.1:13404-36343 GCA_000404065.3 Pinus taeda | reverse complement strand
GTCCTGAACTTCCGGAGCTGTTTTGAGGCCCTAAACGACGTTTTTTGGGAAATCTGGGGGAAACATGGGTCCATGGACCGATGTTGCCCTTCCCAAAGTGGTAGTTCTCGGATAGATCTTTCTAACGAGCTATCATACGCATCAACGGAGATCGTATGCCAAAGTTACGACCCCGGGAAATTGATGTACCAATTTACCCAAAACGGGGCCCACAATTTGGCGTTTCATCTTCTAAGGGTCGGTTTTGGAATGTGAAGGGTTTTCCATTGTTTCTCAATAATAAATAGGCCTTCGAGCCTCATTGTAACACAAGTTCGGAACAGTTGAGAGACATGTAGCCGCACATCTCTTCTCAGAGATAAGCTACCATCGTCCTAGCTGGTTTATTTCCAATTCTGGTTGTAAGCATATTTCGGTATTTTCCATTAATCAAATGAAGTGTTATTTCCACTGCATCTCTTTATTAATGGTTGTCGCATATCTGTATTTATGGTTATCTCTGTAATCTATTGCGTTCCTGTTTAAATCCGGATCACTGTAGTTCCTCAAAACATTTAAACAATTTGGGTCTTCCATTGCTTGTGAATCAATGTCCTCATGCTCACATTCCCTCCAACCAACCATTTTTCATTGTGTTGTCCCTGCAAAAGCCATAAAATCAAGTCAACAATCATCCTTGGCTAAAGAAATTTGGATCAAAGTAAATAAATCCAGGAAAAAATCAAAATTTTTGTGTTTTCAGCACTAGTGTGACTATTTTAAAAATAGTAGCAATAATGGCATGATTCACAGAGTAAATAACCCTTGATCGGTGCAATACTATGCCCGGAAATTGCGTCGAACAAGGGAAATTTCTTTTTCTTAAACCTCCTCAAGAAATCTGAAAAATGGTTAAAATGGGAAAAATAAGCATTAAAATGAAGCTAAAGGTCTCGGATCTTACCTGCAACTAACAGATCGTCGAATGCCCTCCCGGATCTCCTACAATCGGCTCCTGAAAATCTAGGGCACAAATGGGTGAAAAGTTCTCCACACAAGGTAAAATGGTAAAATGGTAAAAATTATTTACTTTTTCCTCCTTTTATTCATTTTTCATGAAATATTAGGGTTTTAAAAGTATTTTTACCTATTTTTACCTCTGAAATTGGATAATGCATTTACCTTTTATGTAGCGACAGGTGACATATTATTAATGATGGTACTAGAGTCACATTTAAGCTCTTTTCTCGACTTGTAAAACTCAAATGAAAATATCGCCGAGTATTTTTCCCTTTTTAACTTGTAAAAGATAATAAAAATGGGGAGTTTGATTTTAAGCTCTTTTTAGACTCTTTTAAAAATTAAAATATTGTCAAGCTCTTGTCGTTTTGAACTCGTTAAAGGTTACGAAACATCATTTACCTAGTATACGTTTACCCCTTTTTCCGGGATGGGATAAAATATTTATGAAAAAGGTACTCCTTGACTGTAACAGTCAAGTGGTTCTCTCAAGTATCATTTTCTACCTTTTTGGGCTCGAAAGACACAAATGTATGAAAAGGGACCATGTGGAGTTTTCTTTTCCATGTCTTTTTCAAGCTCTCTAAACATGAAAAAGATACTAGTTACACCTTTGTCAGACTCGTTAAAACATTAAACGACATCAGATTCGTCCCCATGATGGACATGAGCTTCTCCTTCCTAGGGCTCATTAAACTTACTAGGTCAGATTCATTTGAAGGATGGACTTATAGTGCAAGCACATGTTATCCCTTCAAGCTTGTGATAAAAACTAATTTGGGTGCCTACCAAAAATGGTGGGGGAAAATGGGAAATTCTATCAGTTGTATCAGAAGCTCACTCTTGAATATGACACTTTATGCTTCGTGTCGGGTTGTGATATCCTCACTTCGTCATTGACCATCTTAGGTCAGGGAGTTCTTTATTCCTTCGATTTGATCTTTGCCACATCATCATGACCACTGATCCTATGGATCCAAAAGCTTCCAAACTCCTGGGTCGTGTTGCCTATATGTTCAAGAGTTAGTCCTTCTGCAGTTACACTTAATATTCATTCTCTGTATCATCTGAAATCATTGCATTCCTTTGTCTTGTGTTGATGATGTGGGGTACATCATGGCCCTCCTTTGACAAGATCACTTCCTATCGACTTCAACTCATTATCCAAGAAGCTAGCTGAGAGACTCCCTTCCAATAACTTAGATCTTGCATGCCCTAATGGCAAGTTCTTCACACTCGACGACAAGTTCACATCATCAACTTTTGATCGAGTGATTTCACGGGTGTTCGACTTCATTTCCTTTATTCACATTTCGAGGATTGTGTTGTTGGTACCTTGGAGCCATTGTCATCATTGGTTATTTCTCTTGTGCTTGTTAACAATTCGCATCATTGACCAATAATCAAGCGACATTCTAGCATGTTCAACTTCAACAAATTTATTCACATAGAATTTGTACTTTGATCGGATCATGTTGGAGCGCAAGACCCTGGGCTCAGATTACAAAATTCTAGGTTGCAAGGTGATGTGACATGATCATGCTAATATACATGTCTCTTTCATATGGATGGTTGTGACCATACCATGAGTTGTTATATGTGATCCTTCTCATTATTGGATGGTTGTGACCATACATTGGTTTTGATAAGATCCTCTTTATTGGATGGTTGCACCCATGCCTTGGATCCATTTACATTATCTTTCTCTAGATGGCTACATCCATACCACGATTCATGCATCATTTTTCAGAGTTTTCAGTAATGTATATCTATCTATTCTTGCTTGCAGGTTTTCCAATGAAAAACTCTTATTCCCCGCATCTACTTGTAAAGCATTTCACCCCACTCTAGTTCGACCTTCATGCTTTAGGGGAAATCTGTTACACAACATTTTGTCATTGTCCCTATACTCCCTGTTCCATGATTCTGGAGGACATCTACAGTGAACCCTACATGCTTTCCCATCATGAAGAAACTCCCATTATGTCCCTCTTCATGAGCAGAACAATTCCCTTTTGCATCATTTCCCAAGAATCTTCCTTTTACCTTAGTTTACAAGACTAACTCTAATCACTAGTTTCCTCCTCGTACCGATTTACAGATATTAAAGCCAGGACTAGCGTCATGCGTTGCTACTGAGCCTTTTCTCAGTCACACCGATCCTCTTTTGTCATGTTTTTTAAATATGGAGTCGAAGCTTCCAGGTCTAGAAGCTTCATAATGGAAGTTTGGTAAATGGTTGGGCTGGATGGAGTCGACGAAGTCAGTTTGGGTTCATTTCCCCTATTAGGATGGAAAAACCCCAAGAGGTAAGGCCTATCCCATGATAAGAGAAACCATCTTCCCTCCATCAAAGATATATAAACCCCTCCTTTTACAAGAAAAACTAGTTTTGAGTCTTACTATTTTTGGAGCTTTAATAACCAATAAGATATTATAGCTTATAGCCCTCTAGTTTATGTTTGAGGGAGAATAGTGTGTTTGGTTTGGTTTGAGACTAAAGGGAAGAAGCCTTAAAACTTCCATTGTTGGGGCTATCCATGAGATGCTAGCAGAAGTGTGAGAACTCAAATACGTCAGAGGATACCAACAATGTCAAGGCATTGGTTGTAATCTCTTTCTGAACTTATATAAATACAAATATTGATTGATTTCCTATAGTAAAGTGTTATATTACATTTTATTGCTTAATGTTCCTTGACCTATTACGTAGGTTGAATGCAATTTGTATGCTATCACGTTTGTTGGTATTGTTTGTTTTCTTGTTTTTGGTATTCAAAGGAAGGAAACGAAAAGTAGTTGGAGTAAGGAAGCAAGATCATCACCAAGTGGAATAGTGTTCTAAGAGGTAGGCCCTCTTATTTGATTCTAGCTTAAGGAAGTTTTCAATAGATTATTTGTTTGTGGTTAGACCCACTCTCTAAGGCTAGAGGAATTGTTTGTGTCTGCACTGAGAATTTACCTGCACCACATTAAGATGGTTTCTAAAAAATACAAAATTGCAAGCTTCCACAAGCCTTCTTCACAAAACTTTAGGACTCTAATCCAGTCATTCTACTAAGATAAACTATAAAAGTACAAAAGTGAAATATTTTAAAGGATTTATTTATAAAATTGGGGACCCTTTCTTCAAATACATGAAGGGGTTTATATAATAAAAATAAAGTAAAAAAATAAATATTACATGAAAGTTCTAAGGAGGTTTAAACTATCCTTAAAATAAGTGACAAAAATACAGAAAATAGCAATTGTTGCAATGAATAGTTCCAACTTGTAATGGTGTCTACTCTTTCATTTATTGTCTAAGCTCGTAGATATCCATCATTAGCTTGACTTCAGGAGGCTAACCCATCCTCATGCACAATTTTCATGTATACACTACATCTGAAAGAGTAGGAAGCATGTGCATGGATGAGTCGGTGAGGTAGCGTAGCATTAGCCACTAACTGTGTGGCTTCACTAGGTATCTCTAATATACTTCCCAATCTAGTTTGGTTAGCCATTTAATCACCTCTTCCCTTTCTTTTGAGGTTCCTTTCTATTGTTCTTCCAAGACTTTGATATCAGGGAGACTCCCAAGTGGGAATTCCTGTATCAGATTAGCATTGTGCAAATTATAATTGATGGTTTCAATGGTATTATTTGCATCATTGGTCCCTCTGGAAACTGCACTTTTTTCCTGCTTTAGTTGAGTGTCCCAATTGGTAAAGAGGATTTCTTTATGAGATTCCTCTATGCTGGGAAGATCTACTTTTCTACCCTCTGGAGTGTCCTACCGTGCTATATATCTCAAGATCTTATCATCAATCTCATTAAAAGTCACCCTCAGATTGGATGCTTGATTCATCAGTGAATCACTTGTCTTGCATATTGGATTGATGATAAACAACTTTTGACAGAATGTTTCCTGTTGCTTTGATAATAAAGAGTTGACCTCTAATGCTTCCTTTATAAAATCCTCAACCTTAGGATTATCCTCCAATTGGTCTAGTGAAAACTGTAGTTGATGTATCTGGATATCCTTAGCACTTGTTTATGATTGATACTGGAGCTTCAATTGGTCAAAGCTTTCTTGTGATTGGGACATTTGACTCTTCATTTGATGGTCAAAATTATGTCTCTCTTTTGTCAACTGCTGCTCTAGCTATTGTATTCTCTCCTCTTTCTATCTTACTAGTTTCCTTACTTCATTTGCCTTGTCAATAGTAGTAATGCATAAGAACCTACAAACTGTGATAGTTTTGTCAAATTTTCTGAAGGATCCATGGGGGTAACCTTCCATACTACATCCATAGGTTCATTATCAGGAATTATTTCTTATGACTGTTCTATTCTCCTCCTTTTCCTCTGCCTTTTTACCACAACCCGATGCTTGCGACTGTAAAAGACATAAAGAGGAGAGATTTCTTCTACCTTGAGAACTATTTTTGATGAAGGGAAGGTTGAGATGATCTCAACTTCCTCCATAGTGTTAGATTTATCAGTAGCCCTTCCAGTCAGTGAGCTTTGTACAATTTATTCTCTAAATTATGCTTGGAACTATGTTCTGATCCCTTCTCTGAATCTTGATCAGAACCTTGCTCATCTTGAACAATTGGCTGAGGGATCTTCAATAAATCTGAAGGGAATTTTTGTAGCCTTTTACTCCTATACTGGCGGAATTGAGCTAGCTTTTGTGGATCTAGTCTCAAAGTAGCCAAATGTTGCACTTGTTAAAACAACTCAGCAGATTCAAACCAGTCATCAAAATTATTATCATCATGGCTGAACTCTCTAATTTTTACTTGGGTAGTGAAGTTTTGTGCAACCTTATTAGGGTCAAATTGTTTTCCAGGAATGGTGGCAAGTTTTAAACATGTAATGTGATCAATTTAAAGTGTATCATGCTTTAAATCGTGTAATGTATAAACATCGCATTGGAGGGGAAAGGAAGGCCAAATAGACTTCTTATATTCTTTTAGGGTCTTGGTTAACCCATCCCCTATAGTTTGGTAAGAAATCTCCCTAGCAAGCATCTTATCTGGTACATACTATGGGAGAACATGGGGAGGTGCTAGGCTTCCATATACTCATACATAAGTAAACAATTCTTCTCCAAACCACCTATCTATTGGTAAAAATTCAATTCTGGCCTCCTTAGACAATCTTGAGGCCCTTCTGTTAAAAATGGCTTGATGGATGGGTAACATAACTCCTTGGAAAATCTTATAGAAATGGGTGTGGAAATTGGGTTCCAATAGGATTTTATGGTATATATGGGTGGGAATGGGATCTCGAATAGTCCATTTCCATCCCATGGTAGGGAAATTGGTAGTGAAATGGATTGCATCTGTTATCACTCAGGTTTTCCTAGAAGTTGTGTAAGAGGAAAGTATACCCGAGGTAACCACAAACCAACCTTTTAGATGCAGAATCTAGCCACTCTTGCATCCAGAGAGGGCTCTCTCTTTATGATTTTATCTTTGTTCTTGGAAGGTTTTTAGGCTAGTTATAGATTCAAGAGTTTTTTTTGGGAATGGTGGAATCCACAACTAAGGGCAAAGATTGAGAGCTTTTCAGTCCAATTGGGCTATGAAGTCAAAGGATGGCTTTACTGGATTTCTATTCTAAGCACAAGATGGTATTACAGGGCAAGATAGCTAGACAGAGAAAAATCCTTAAAATTTAAAGTGGATGGGATGATTTTGAAGGGATGAAAGGCAGCTAAGAGTCTTTCACCATGTCCAAAAGAAAGAAATGAAATGACTACAAACAAAGAGCAATGAAGAATCCTTTGTTATAGTAATCAACAATGTTTAAATTAATAAAGCAAGAGCATTTAAGAATTCATGCTTATAAATAATTTAGAAGAAAACATCAAGAATAATAACATTTGAAAATGGAGTACAATTAAGCAAATTCCATTTCAATATCTTATGCAAATTATTCAGAAATGGATATGATGATATTATAGACTGATATAAAATTTCAGAGAAAGGGTAGAAACACTTATTGAACTGCTGTCCAACACATGAATCCTGCAACAAGTCCTGTGCTTTAAATCCTCATCCAGCCAAACCACCAAAAATTTCTCCAAGCACTTTTATTCTGAAGTTTCAATTTTACAGCCAAGTAATGCAATCCCCTCAATGCTTCCAAGAGTGGAGTATTTATACCAATTCTAAACTAAAATATCTTGAAACAATATCAAAATTGGTTCACAAATCTCTCCAACTATTTACATAAATAGAACTTAATTAAAGGACACTCAAACTAATGCATCTATTTGGCACTATTTTGTATGGATAGGTGATGAAAAAGAGAATAATTCGAATTTGATCCAACTCTTAGTTGATGATGAGGCATCTAAGTCACTAACTGTTTCCTTTATTTGTGCAATTTGTTCCAACAATTATGCAAACTTGGGGTCCAATGATATTTTTTTATTTCTCAATCCGTAATAGATATGTAAAAAGTGAAAGAGGTTATTGTATATCAATATGTTGGTGAGATAAACCTCTTTCATTTTCCCACAATTCCTCTCCAGCTATGCATAATAGTCTCTGTAAAACATATGTGTAAAACAAAGTTTTACAGAGTCTGAAAAATGGCCTGTAAAGATGCGCATGTATCTATCATTATAAAAGCACTGTGAAATAACTGACATAGGTTTTCGTATATGGGTATCTTAGGAACAAAAACCTCCTTCCGCTTTGTATGAAGTATTTTGGATTGGCCAAAATACTCTCTGCAAAATGATGACATAAAATGAAAATTTTCTGCAAAGAGTGCTTTCCAACATTGTTTAATATTTCCAAAACCATAATGGCTGTTAGAAAAGTGAGAGAGGTTTTTGTATATGGCCCTCTTAATAACATAAACCTCCTTCATTGTTGTAAAATTCATCTTGGATTGATCACAATAGTTTCTGCAAAACTATGACTAAAATATGCAATTTATGAAAAAATGTTCCTTCTTGTTATGTTTTTTCATCTTTTCACTTTCTTGCTCTTTTGACTATTTTACTTTCACTTTAGACAAACCTCAATATTGTTGAAAGTATTATCATCTGTTTTTACCATTTTACTGCCTTCTGTATTCACTTTTACTGTTTACCTTTGACTGCTCTGTAACTTCGTTTTAACTTTCACTGACTTTTACCTGATACACTTTAACCACTGATACTCTTTAGTTGCTATGCTTTCTAACCTCTGTTTGAATAGATTTGATAACAATCTTGGAGTAAACAAATCTTATGACTAGTATTAAGACTTTTTTATCCAAGGATGTGATCTTCTGATTACCTCTTCAGGGGACAACCGAGTAGATTTTTCAAGCAATTCCCCAATGGACAAGGGAGTGAGGTTTTGACCAGGTTCAAAATGGAGCATCATATTGATAGCTTGGGGAGTAATGGGGAAAATAACACTCTGGTCAGGGGATATTACAGCTCTTTGAGTCAGATCATAGTTAGAATGGCAGTAATGGATGATTTCTGGGAAATAAATGACTGAAGGAATGGGATACCTTGGGAGATTGGATTCCCACAACCCTATAAGATCGTGCCCCTTTGAGTATTTGTCTCTGCAGCGATAATAGCTCAATAGGGGACTTTCATCAAAATGCAGGTCTTTAATTTGGAAATCTTCATCTATCAAAGGTAAATATTCCAATTCACGGTGAGGAGCATTCAGTGGAGTAATATTCAGAGCTGCCGACACCTCCATTTTGGTTCTTGTGGATTCAAAATGGAGGTTTTTGGTTTCACTCACAGGTCGGGCGGGATTTCTAAAACATGAAGGAAATTAGCACAATTTGTTGGTTCAGGGAGCAATTACACAGTTTTAAAACCTTTGGGAAGGACTCGGTGATGATTTTTAATCACTATTTCAGCGAAAAACAAAGAACACTGAGTTTTACTTGCAGTCGAGGCGGGGATTGCCAGGTGGACAAACCACGGTGGCACGAAACTTTTCAGAAGTTTTATTCATATTTTTGTATTTAAACATACATATGGCATGTTTAAAGTTTTTGTATATATATTTTTTATTTATATGGTAACAAACAAATATTATTTAATTACCATAAGGGCGGGATTATAATATAATGATAATTTTAACCAAAGGGCTTATAAAGCGGGGTTTTTAATGAATTTTTGGGAAAATAATTACTTTGGTTAAACTATATAATATAAGGGTTTTGGGATATTTATAGAAAGGGAGTTATATACTTAGGATAAGGTATTTTATTAGGGATTTAGTATAATAGAGTTAAATGTAAAATATGGCAAAGGACAAGGAAACTCAAAATATTTTTGCACATCTAAGAAAGTGATAACTTCTGAAGTAAATTGCAATATTGTATCTTGAACACTTAAACTTAGAATAGCAAGTTATCTTGAGGGATTTTTATGGAATTTTTCATGAGTTTCCTAAGTAAAATAGGATTTTACTTAGGACAAAGTTAAAGATGGAAGATTATAATGATGGATTATCTTAAGTACTTAGGTCTTTTTGATCATTAGGCCGAGGGTCTGGTCCCTCTAGAGGTCAAGGAAATGCCTTGAGCCCCTTTGATCTCCAAACACCTTAGTACTTTGCGGGAAATTAGTAAAACTTTTGAGGGGAAAGTGATGAGGGAGGTTAATGAGTTTGACTTTTCTTGTGGTGATTTTCCAGCGTATTTCCTGCTTTAGTACTTGTGATGAAAGTAAAGGATCAAAAACATGTAGCAGCATCATTCATCAGATAACACTTTGCAGCACCATCTACCTACTCTATCTACTTGATACTACCATTTTCTCTTCTTTATTAGCGTGCATTTAGACTTGCAAACCCTCATCAACATTTTTTCTTTTTACAAGGAAAACCTATCTAATTCTACCCTTATTACATCCAAGGGCTCAGATTAAACTGTTGAGCACCTTTTATTAACTCTAACTATCTACTTATCTGCCAAGATTAAACTGTTTGGTCAGATATTTATTCTCTAATCTATAACATGAAATGAAATATGAGTAAGCCAAGTTTAAACAGTTTGACTTATTCATGAATTGTGGCAAAGGTTGGACAAGTTGCACACAATTGTTTTATTACAAAAATGAAGTAGTAGTGGCATTTGAATTTGCACACTTTCCTTGGTCTATTTTTGCTTGGGGTTCATTTCTTTCATTTCTTTTTGACCACTTTATTTTTCTTACCCTTTGATTTTTCTTTTAGGGTATACCCTCTTTACATTTTTTAACTTTTTTGATTTTTTGTTTTTTCAAGAATATGGAACACCTTTGCTCAAGAAAGAAGGTTTGAACATATTCCACAGTTCGATCAAGACAATCATGAAAGATGAAACTTATTGGTATAGGAGGCTAACAGCATCCATAATGTAGGTACCCATGAAAAATGGTGGGACTATTTTAATGGTTACATAACAGTGTTGCCTAAACTCTAGGATTTGGGAAATAGTATTATTAGATATGATAGTGCCCAAATCCAGTATAAAATAATTTACTACAACATAAATTAGGGGAACCCATTCAAGAGAAAATTTAGTTGTATCATCATACCCAAACAATATACACATCATAGTTGTGATATAAGAGTAGGGAGAAACGAAAGATGATATAGAATACATAATTGATTTATCATGCTTGTCCTTGTTCAAATTTAACCTCCATTGTTTAATTGGGTCTGATGGCACATCATTTTTTCTTGTGAATTTCTCAAGAAATATTTATCATATACCTTCTATGGGTCTAGTACATGATACATTATCTTCAAGTCTTCTGCTATGAAGGACCCTATAACCATTTTCCTTGAAGTCTGAAATGTCCAATCGGTAATGTTAATGTTTTCAATTATCCATTTTACCATATCAGTGTAAGGAACATTTTTGGGCCCAGCAAAATTATATGGATAAAAGAGCTTGCAACTTAAAAGTGGGAGGCTTCTGAAGAGGTAGTAGTGTCAGTTGTCACTACTCTTTGAATTATCTTAGGACCGTCACTCTCCAACATCTGGTACATGGTTTCTAATGAAGAAGTACCACTGTCGATTGTGCATGTTGTATCTGAGAATAGTGGGGGAATTTATGTTACTTTTGAAGCAGAGGATTGTGAAGCCTTGATGGTTTTCTCTCCCTTCTTTGACTTAGTCATTTTGTTACAGAGTTCTTTCTTGGGCTAAACCTGCGAATTGAGAACATAGAGAAATAAAGAGAAATAACTAAGAAATGTGGAAACATATAAACACATAAGGATTTGAAATGACAGAAACGAGAGTTTAAATGCAAATCAATATATATAGGCCATCAAATCACCTTGGGCATAAAAATCATAAATATCGTTAGAATTATTTAAATAACCGAAATCATGGCTTTGCATGGTGATTTATTATCCATTAATATATCGCATCACAAAGACATTTTCAAATAGTAAATAAAGATTTTTTCAAGCACTCTACTGATATGCAATAGAGATATCACTGTATCAGTTCATTACGTATGAGAGATGTGTAATTGCAATAATCGAAATATCACAATATTGCAATTGAAGGTTTTAGCAGTAGCAGAGAATGGATATGGCCAAGAGCTTTGTGTGATTGTGAAATCACGAGACATGACATAGCGCTATAGTGGGCTGAACATATTACTAACAAGCACACCTTATGTTTTTAGTTATTTAGTATTATGATATTCTTTTAGGCGTGCTTTTTAAGAAATAATTTTATCACAATCAAGAGGAATCATGAATGAAATCAACGGGGAGATTTTGTTATAATCTGCAATTTAACTTGATGTGATACGTTTGTTATATTTCATTTATTGTTTTATTAGGTTCGGTTCGCTTATCGCATTTCGCAATAGGAGCGTTCCTTTGCCTTTTCGTATATCGTATTCATTATAAGTTTGTGATGTGAGAAATTTTCATCATGAAGTAATTTTTATTAACACTTAAGCCTTTTAAGGAATAGACATGCCAGGTTCTTAGGGGCTATCATTTATCACATCACAAGTTTCGAAAGGGTAAAAGAAACATGTTGTTTCTTTGAGACTTTGCGATATGCGATATCATTGGGATTTTCCATAAGGAAGGATTTATTCAATTTATTTGGGGTTGATTGGATTTGTTTATTCAAAAATCAAATTTATTCTTTCAAGAGCCCTAAGCTATGCTATTTTCCTATGTTTCAATTTTCTAAGGGTACCTATTTATTTATACAATAATTTCCTAAGAGATTTATATATAAATAAATGGGGGGGGGGGGGGGTGTGTTACATACACAATAGGTCTCTCATGTTTTTGGTTAAGCTATATTGTCAGATGGATCCGAAGCTGAGTCAGGTGGATATTTGAAAGACAAAAAACATGGCCTAGTGATCCCTAGATCAAAATATGGATTACGGTAAATCCACTGACCTAGTGACCCTTGAAAAAGACTATGGGTTGTGGTAAAGACAGATGTTGTGTGCCTCGGTAGGTCTAGGAATCCTCAACCAATGAATGATGGGATATACGACAAATCCTAGAGGAGGGTGCTCTCCATCAAGCCTGGTAATCCTAGAATGGGATATGTAGTAAATCCTAGAGAGTCGGTCTTGATTTAGGGCCTAATGATCTAGTTTGGATTGTAGAAAAGCATGAGAGACTAGGAGACAAGAAAATTCCTCACAGTGTAGGTGGAGAAATCTAGTGGCATCCATTCTTGTTTTTCCCTAGTGATCGTGGAGATCATGGTAAAGCCTATTATTACATTTGTATTGTTTTGGCCTAGTGATCCGGTGTGGATTATGGTAAATCCCGAGAGACTAGGAGACAAGAAGATTCCTCAAAGTGTAGGTGGAGAAATACGGTGGCATCCATGCTTGTTTTGGCCTAGTGATCTGGTGGAGATCATGGTAAATACTGCTGTTACATTTTTATTGTTTTGGCCTAGTGATCTGGTGTGGATTATGGTAAAGCCTGGTTTCTATTGATGATGGTGAGGTGGTTTAGCCTCGGGATTCCCTAGTTGGTTATTTTGGTTTGAGTCCCACATTCATTCTTGGAATATGGTATGGGGGTGAATGGATGAAGAGAAAATTGGCTCAACCATTCTATGGTCGAGCAAAATGTGGTAATCCCATCACGAGTTGGATTTTTCATTCATTAATAAGAGGTTATTTCCCTGATATATTATGTATAAATGTATTGGTTTATATGTGGATTCTATGGATGATGTATCCTTCATATTTCTGTGGTTATTATGTTGGTTATAGGCATGTATTATGATAGCGATAATGTATATCTCTCCTTATGTTTTTATTTTTAAATAAATTAAAAATGTATCTATGACCTAATAGATGATGATGAAACTAATGGTATAAGGGAATGATGCTTCTTAGTGATTATTAGATAGGTATGAGACCCCTATGATCATATATGTTGTTTACTCCTGTAGATTACATATTTGTGACATGTTTGAAGAAATGCCTATCATGGTTAGTAGGGGTCCAATCAAACCTTGGTTCAAGTAATTGCATTTGTATTGCCATTCCACTATTATCTTTTTGTTCTGAAGGTGTCATAGAGTTTTGGGTAGTGACTTGGGCTCTGGGCCTGAAAAAGTTGTAGAAAGTTCACCTGTAGAACAAACCGATATATGCAATGTCCTAAAGCATAATACTTATTCTACTTCTACAAAACATTAAGCGGAATCATGAGCAACATCAAGTAGAAACATGCATAACTGGTCAAGAGAATTAATCACACATAACACAAGATATATCCAGGGGAAAGCACCAACATAAAACCCCAACTATGTGTTGAGTCCCAAACTTGCATCTTTCCTACACCTTTTTCTAGCTTCTCTCCATTCATTTGAACCTCCTAAGTCATCAGTATCATTGCATATTAGTTATAAAAGAGAATTTAAAGTGGTTTCTTGACTATGTCTTTGTTTTGTTGTTTGAACTAGATTTTTGCTTATGAGCTGCGGAATCTTGTCACTTTCCGCAGCCAGCTCAACTTTCCGCATATGTTTTGTTAAAGTCTATATTACAGGTGTCTTCAGGAAAATCGAGTCACATGGGCAAGTTGAAAACGATGTGGACATGATCGAGTCCTATGGGCTCAGTCGAATTCATCTAAAGAGGCCATGGTCAAAGGTAGTCAAGCGGTGGTCAACTTAAGAGTCCTACGGTGACAGAACTCCGTTTTTCACCACGTGAAGACTTGCGTGGTCGTTCCTAAATCTCAGGGGACATATCAACACCTATGGACTGCTCCATAAGCCGAATCCAACATCCACCCTCCAAAGATTTAATCTTCATGGCAGCCATAATGCTAGATTCTTGGACGTGGTTGTTCACGTGTCTCTTATCAGCATAGAATGTAGGAAAGTAGTTATGTCATCCTCTGTTATAAATAATGTGATCTCATACGCATAGTAGCGAGTTTTTGTAATGTAATTTTGATTGTTAACGAGCCCACTGTGCCGTGACCTTATTTCTATGTTATGAATTCATTTTGAATACATGAGAAGACTCTGTTTATAAGATTAATTCGTGGTTGATAGTTGACTGCCCGAGGTTGTGCAGAGGGCCCCTGTACACACCGAGGTTTTGTTTATTACTGTATAGTTTCATGCTTTATTTCTTTACATTCCTTATGCCATAATCATTCACGTGTATATATTCCATTGCTTATGGTATTCAGGTTTTATTTCTGTCCATAATTTTACATGCTTTTATAATGTTGTTAACTGATCAATGTCTTTGTTCCAAATTATAGTAGGAAGCCCGGGAATTTGCACATAGTTTTACAATGACTAATGACATGGAAATAGTCTTATCTTTTTGTTGATTTATTTTTCTTAGTTTTTAATTCCAACACTGTTTTATTTATTACAGTTTTGTACATTTGCTTTATTAGTTAGATTATCTATTAAATTACTCATGTCATTATCAGTTACCTCCAAAAGCCATAGCGAGACTAATGGCGAGGGATTGAAGTATGAGTGTGTAATTTGTTATTAGTTTATTTTTCTGCAAATTAGATATCAGATTGCTCAAGTTGTTTATGATTACCTCCGAAAGCCATAGCGAGACTAATGGTGAGGGGTCAAAATATGAGTTGATGAAATTTGATTTTAGCTTTACTTTGCTTGAAATTCTTGGATTTCTTTGAGCATAGTTTCTTTTGTATTTAGACAGCAGCAAGGGTAATGGGTTTCATGATCAATAGTTCACTATTTGTTTGACTAGTATAGTGGCACATTTTCATTTTCTTTTGGGAATTAATTTTGTCATTGCATGTTTTAAACCCCTTTTGAAGTTCAAAGTTTGGGAAATCATTATAAAGGACATCATTGAATTGAACATTTATATCCATACTTATCTTTTAGAATTTCCCTCTCACATTAGGAAGCCAACCAAGATAAAAACCCCCAAAACAAATAAAAAAACCAAAGATGACAAAAAGTAAGAGATAGATTATCTTGCACATCTAGTGCACCACACTTCGTCATCTTACGAATCCTGGATTGACAATTAAATGCAACAATTTAGGACACTCTAAATTGACCAAAAATTTTGGTGCCATTGCCGGGGAAGTGTAACTAGGTAGCCAATTTCTTAAAAACAAAAAACAATAATAAAATGAAGGGAAAAAATGATAACTTCTTGAAGTATGCTCTCCTCTTACACCTAGTGTGATCGGGAGGATCATAAAAGAGAGTTATTGGTTCAATAATTTCTTAAGTATTCTATCTTCTTGCACCTAGTGTGACCTAGAAGATCAGAAAGAGAATTATTAGCCCAACTTAAAAATTAAAAAAAATGACATGCATAGAGCAAGAGATTCTAGGGGAAGGTTTATAGCTAGAGCCAAGAGTTCGATTTTCACAACTCCATCTTCTTCAAAGCATATACAAGATTCACCACCATCTACCCCTAGCCTTAAGATTCCTGGAATTCAAGGAGCAACTGAATTAGAGGATTCTCCTACACCATCTACCAAATCTCATTTAGAAGAAGACCCTTTCTTTACTTCTACAGGAGAGCATATTTTAATTAAAGAAGTAGAATCACCTGAAGAAGAAAAGGAAGCAACTCCCTCTCATCCTCCCTTGATAGAAGAACCAGAGGACTCTGAGGACTCTGAAGAAACTATCATGATAGAGGAAGTAGTAGATGGATTCAGAGGTAGAGGTAGAGGTAAAAGAGGAGGAAATAATGGAGGCAACAATGGTGGAGGTGGAGGTAATAATGGAAGAAATAGGGAAGGAGACAACTCATTTGGATTCCCTATAGTTGATGAGGAAACCCACACAACAATGAAAAAAATCTCACCATATGTCCTCCCCAAATTTTATGGATTGTGAAGTGAGGATCCTGAAACATTTCTGTTTGAGTTTGAAGTTGTGTGCCGAACCTATGACTATATGGAAGACTCTCAAAAACTCAAATTGTTTCCTTCAACATTGAAGGGAGCCACTTTGAAATGGTTCATGGGATTAGTCACCCAATCTATTAGGACTTGGAATGATACGAAACAAACATTTTTGGATAGATACTTGGACTATTGCATGCCCACCAATCACAAGGATGAGGTATTCAAAATGGTGCACAAAGAAGATGAAAACTTGGAGGATTTACTTGGATGATCTCAATACAACTTAAAAAGAGCAAAAAAGAGTAACTTAGATGAGGAGACCTTGAAATCCCTTCTATTAAAAGCCATTAGAGATGAATGGATAGATATTTTAAACATGATGGGAAAGGGAGATATTTCTCAACTTCCACTTCATGATATAGCAGAACTATGTGTCCATCTCTCAAGGGGAAAATCTAAAACTGGAAAAGGGCCTAGAGATCCTTCTCTTATTAGAGCAAACAAATCTGCAACTGGATCAGTAAGTAGGGTTGAGATTGGCAATATACTTGATGAGTTCAAAACTGATATTTTAGGGAGCCTTAGTGAACAACTAGACACCCTTAAAATACAAAACAAGCAGAAAGCAGAAACTGATGCTCTAGCCATATTTTGTCTGAAATGTAGGAAGAAACATGCTCTAAGGGAATGCCCCTTCGATGTAAAAGTTGTAGAAACATGTATAATTTACACAAAAAATCATGAGACCAAGGATTGTCCTTCAATTCCTGGGCTCAAAGTTGTCTTTCAAGAAGATCCAAATTCAGTAGAATCTCTCTGTTTTGTTTCAAGAATACCTTAGTAGGGGTAACAAAATCAAGGGTTTAACAACCCCATGAGCTTTCAATCCCCACCAAATCGGAACCCTTGGCAACAACCTTGGCCCCAACCTCAAAATCCATATCAATCATGAGCACAAGGAATGCAAAATCCTTATGGGAGATTTGCTCAATTTTATCAATATCCTCCATCTTTTCAAAATCAACAAGCTCCACAACTTCCAAATCAAAGTCCACAACTTTCATTGCCATTTTCTCAACAACCACC
Source organism: Pinus taeda (assembly GCA_000404065.3). Taxonomy (NCBI): domain Eukaryota; kingdom Viridiplantae; phylum Streptophyta; class Pinopsida; order Pinales; family Pinaceae; genus Pinus; species Pinus taeda. The sequence goes on along the minus strand of APFE030919725.1, from coordinate 18,912 downwards.
TCCTCAACAAAATCCAAATCCTTGTCGAGCCGTGAATACGACCACTTTGTAACACTTATTTCATCCATTTTTACTCTTCTCTATTATATCATTTGTTATAATTTATCATTTAAATCCATTTTATAAATGATTTATGCTCTTATGGATGAATATTATTTATCTTCCTTTATTTCTAATAAATTGATTATTATGAATGATTTTATCAATGATAGTTTCAATAAATTAGTTGTAACATTATTTACCACTTTTAACTTCCAAGATAATTTCTAGATTGAAGATTTGACCATTAAATCTGCCAGCTCAGAAATTCGCTGGGACAAGAAGTGACAATTTTGCGGTTGCAATGTTGAGGAAATGAAGAAGAATATGGAAAATCCGGAACATGGGTTTTGTCCAGAACGAACCCAGTTAACTTTTGTAAAAAATGGTTTTCCCAAATTCGACTTGTACTGAGAGAAACGCAGGGTTCTTTGAGAATGATTTTCTCAGATTTGTTGTTGCGACCGTTTTCCAAATCTCAGCTGCAAAGCCAAATTCGCCCTGCTCTTGTTGAAAGATAGATGGAAATATATTTTCTTGTTGATCAATTGGTTGGAAACAATCCAATTTTGTAATAGAATTATGTTGTAATTATCTCTATTGTAACTGCTCTCTGATCTCTCTATTTAAATGAAAACAGAGATCAGAGAGGGGGATGACTTTACGGATTCGAATGATGGAATTGAGGATGAATTAGAGATTCAGAATTGAGGATGGAAGAGAGAATGGATAATGACTGAGAGATGGAGAGGTTTCTTGTTGTAATCCACTATAAATCTGCTTTGATATTTTAATATAAATCTGGTTGCCATTCCATCTTTGATCCTGAAGTAACCCAGTAGCATCTGCTAGCGGATAAGGGCCCAGCCTCTGGTGGATTGTGCTGCTGTTGTATATTATATTTGTAGTTTATGTGTGGTTTTTCTTATCATCTTGAATCAGTAATCTGGTGTGTTTTGTTATCTTATATTGTAGCTCTGTTATATTTTATATTTCGTTCTCTGAACAAGAAAGTCGTAATGTGCATTCTAACGTATTGTTATTCCTTTAAAGTCGTTAATGTAACATTGTTGTTCTCTACATAACGCTATTATTGTTTAATTGCAGAGTAGTCAAGCTGTAACCTTCTTAAGCTGGTATTACCATACTTGTCTATGGTTTATACTTCATACGATTGCTATTCAATTGACATTGTGGTTTAATTTTGAATTGTAATCGTTACCCTTTCTAACCAGGATTAATACTTGTCGTATCAGGCTCAGATTACTATTAATGTGTGCATGTGTTAAGTTATTATGTATTTGTATTTGGCTTTCCAGCGTTGTTTCATATTCTATCATTAATCAATGTTGTTCTATTTACCTTGTGTTGTCCGATTTATTCTTAGAGTAAAGATTGCTATTAACTTGGCTTTGCGGTTGTTCATTCCAATAATTAGAGTTTGTTGTTCAGATTCCTTTAATTACAGTTTGCTGCCCATTTACTTTGTGTTCATTTCTGTTGATTAATTGCAATAGTTTGCTTTTAAAGAGTTTTCCTAGTTTACTTTCCATAGCAGCCTTAGTTCAATTTCAATTTCCTTTTAATTGCTTTAAAGCAGGACTGTCAACTATAGAGAACATTGGTAATTGCTTCCTCGTTCCTAGATTGATTGTCTTGTTCCGGTTTGATTTCAATTGCATCAATATCTAGAGGAATGAGTTAATGCTACTGTATCCTCGATTGATGGTTGTTTGAGTGAATGATTTAGTTTAGAACATTTCATATTTGTTGTTCCATTTTTTTTTATTTGCGTTATTGATTGCTTTGGTGTGCAGAACGATCTGAAACTGTAGTGGGAATTGGCAATTGCTATCTAGTCCCCAGATTGATGATCTGTTCCTTGATTACTTTTGGTTACATCAGTTTCTAAACAGATGAGTTATTGTTACTTGACCTTTGACTGATACATTTCTTATTTTTCCGAATAAATGATTTAGGTTTCAAGGTAATTTGCTGTAGTTAGATTTCTTTCCAAGAATTCATTTACTTTTGCATTTTAAGCACTATACTGCAAAACATTACTCTTGAGTAAATAGCTGCCTCAGACTGAGTACACTCTTGAAATAAAAAGTCGTCCCTGGGTTGACAATTAATGTGAGGTAATTAGGAGTTAAAAAGACCCTTTTTATCGCTCCACATTTGGGAGCCATTGTCGGGGAGAGTGTAGCCATTTTTAAAGAGTAGTGTGCATCTGATGTGTGCCTGTTAGGAAAGAATTGGGTATTAAAAACAGAAGGTAAGAACCTGCCTATGGAGCATGTAAAAGCCCTTCTCCCCCGCCCGCTTTCCAACAAAATTATTAAAGAACCTAGGGTAGAAATAGATGTTTGAATTTTTGTGTGAATGATTAGGAAAAAGATAGAAATTTTTAAAAAATAAATCACATGATCTCACGCAAGTGGTGATGTAAGCACCACCCATTTCACTAACCGATTGACAGGAACATTTGAAGAAGGAGCCTCGAAGAAAGACATGAAGAACATCTTATACTATGGTAAGAAATGGCTCACGTTTCTACTTTTTAATTTCCTATCAAAAATCTAGGAGGAGTGACACAAATGCACATAATTCCCCCATCTTTACCAAATTTTCATGGTTTAGCAAATGAAGATCTAGATACATTCTTATTTGAGTTCGAAATACTTTGTAGAAGATATGATTATTGTACTAATAATCAAAGATTGAAAATGTTTCCTCTTACTCTAAAAGGAGCAGCTCTCCGATGGTTCATGAGCCTAGGTGGGAATTGCATCCAATCATGGGAGGACATGAAGAACATATTCTTGAAGAAGTACCAAGACTATTGCAAATCAAATGAAGATATTTTCGGTATGATACAAGGGGAAGATCAAAATTTTGGAGGACTATGTAGATCGATTTCAATATAACCTTCAAAAATCAAAGCATAAGAATTTGCAAAAAGTGATCTTAAAAACACTCCTTAAAGGAATCAAAGATGAATTTTTAAAACCCTTAAATCTGATAGGAAAAGGTGATGTTTTTCAGTTATCATATGATGATGTTTGTGAGTTGTGCATAAGGTATTCAAGAGGAATCTCCAAGGCTGGTAATAATTTTAGAGATGTTTGTTCCTTCTTTTCCAAATATGCTACAAGAATAGGAGACATAAGAGCTGAAATCAATGCTTTGTTTGAAAATTTTAAATTTGATTTTATTAGTTCTCTAAACGCAAAATTGGATGTTTCGCGGGTTCATAAAAGTAAGAATTTGATGAAGTGATTTTCACTCATGACCAAAATGAGCATCACATAGATACTCACTCTTCCTTATCTAGGATGGAAGTAGCATATAAAAGAGATAAGGAACCTGCAACAAGGTCAACAGGTATGGTTCAAAACACTTATTCTCCATTCTCTTACTTGCATAATCCATTATGGAATACTCACATGTTAGAGAAGCTATGCGAATCACAATATAACCACCACCAATCTTGTCTACAAGTTGGACATGGTTCACCCTATGATTGCATGACTACTCTCCGTCATCTTGTAGCACAAACACATTCTCCATATTCTCCACCAGCTCTTCCACAACATCCTTCTTGCATATCGAATTTATCCACTCAACCCAACCAACCACATCATCAAAATGCTCCATTCCATACACAATTCCATGCTCAACTAATTCCACACCCTCACCACAATAAACCAGTACAACATGCTTACAATGTTGAACTTCCAAATTTACCCACCCTTCCCATCCATTCTATCTCACATGCACCATTAGAGAAAACCTACAATGAGATTCAGAATGTTTCAAATTCAAAAATTGTAGAAGCTATGGAAGAAAATGAGGTTTCTTATAGTGTGTATCAACAAACTGTTTTAAAATCTCAAGAACTTCATGATCTGATGGATATGAGAAATCAAGAATGTAACAGATACATTGAATATTAGTTTCACTCCATCATTTGTTTGAAGCATCACTCCATACTTCAACAATTTTTGACACCATCTTTTCAAGGGAAGTTGGCTTCTCATACCGTAATTTTCATTAATATGCATTTTTCAAATTTGGGTATGTGTATACGTGAAGCCTTATTTCGAGAATGGATCCACTGGAAGTACTCATATACGTAGTCATATTCATTTTTCAAATCAAAATAGGTTAGTGTAGAAAATAAAATAAATAAGGGAATAAATAAATGCATTTTGTTTTTTTATGTAAAACTAGTTGTTTTTTTCTCGCAACATGTTATGCAAATCAACATTGCTGGTAATTTTTTTAATTAATTTGTGTATGTATATGATTTATAATAAAAATAAAAATTCTACAAACACTTATATTCATTTTTATCATCAATATGAAACATGATTGAATATCATTTTTTTGGCTTGCGGGCTTGATGGAATTTCTGGAAAAATAGTCGGGACAGTCATTGTTTGAGGGACCAAAAGTAAATATTTTTAAAACTTGTTTCTACACTAAGTATCCCTTGATTTATACTTTCCAAATCAATTTGAATAACTCAATTTGGATTTGAAACGAAAACGTTAGAACCAAAACATTGAACGGATGTCTAGCGGGCAGCTCAGGAATAGAGTTGGGACAGTCCGTTTTTGGAAGCATAAATGAATGAATTTTTAAAACATGTTTCTATGATAGATTTCCCTATAAATATAGTTTACAATTCAATTGGAATCACTCATTTTTGATATCGTATGGGGAAGTTATGATCACAATACTGACTATCTATCGTAAATGAGCACTCTTAAAACTCTGTCTTTCCGGCTGTTCTTTACAGTATTTGACCTATCAATTCTTCTTTTCTTCAAAAATTGTTTATATTGGATATAAATAAATGAATCTAATTTAATTTCCAATTTTAATCATTCGAATCTGAGATCAAACAAAATTTATGCTTGAAATATCAACTGTTGGTCTAAGCTGGGTAATCGAAAATGACTATGTTATGCAGGTTGTTCTAACTAAACTTGACATACCATATCATTGAATTTTTAAAGCCTGTTGATACAGGATATAAAAATTTTAATTATCTCTCATTTAGCTTTAGAATCACTCAATTTTGATGAAAATCAAAGAAGTTGTGATTAAAACACTACAAGTTAGCATGATTGTGTTAGGTAAACTTTACTCGGGATAGAGTCAAAAGTTGACCAGGTTAAATAGTGATGGTTTTGGGGCACATGGTATTATGAACCCATGGTATTCTACCCGTGGTATTATATGTAATGGAGCCTATAAAAGGCTGGAAGTGTTGGGTATACGACCAAAGTCCCACATTGACTAGAAGTGGGGAGGATCATGGGTATATAAGGATGGACAAATATCTCCATTGGTATGAGGCCTTTTGGGGTAAGCCCAAAAGCAAATCCATGAGGGCTTAGGCCCAAAGTGGACAATATCGTATCATTATGGAGATATGTGGTGTCCGGAATCCTTACA
>APFE030919721.1:105875-135206 GCA_000404065.3 Pinus taeda | reverse complement strand
TCAAAAATACAAAAAGATGTTTTTTTTTAGATGTTACTATAGAAGTAGCTTAGACACATGCATTTTACCTTCCTAGAAGTCAATGGCATCTCTTTCAGTAGCTTGCATCCTCTTTCTTGCATTAGTAGGGCTAGCTGGTAAAATTAGGGTTTGCTAGGATTTACGTTTCCTTTCAACTTTCCAGTTTCTTTTTTCAAGTAGATTAGCCTTCTTTGAGTTAGCTTTCATCCATCAGTTAAAAAGCTTCTTCTAAGAGCTCATAGAAGTTGGATTAAGCTCCTAGTGGACTTGTGCCAGCTGATCAAGTGACAACCGCGACAAGAGCTCGTACTTGTGCATATAGCGCCTTCGCTTCCAAGTTTGTTATGAACTACTGGGTTGATAAAATTAAGGAAGGGAGTTCCAGGAGTTGCAACATTATTGTTGCAATACTGGGGCCCACCATTCCCTATGGAGGATCAGCCAGCTTCCAAGTGCCATTCTTTATCAAGGCATCATACTCCTTTTACATTGCTTCTTTCCATTCATCATGAGAAGCAACTTCTTTGAAGGAAGTTGGTTCAAAATCTGTAGACATATTCAATTCACAATCATAAGAAACATCCATATCAACAGGTGAATCAGAGTCATCTACATAACCTCCATTTTTTCAGGTTGAATTTATAGTTCCTGTCTTTCCAACCTCATCAGGATGAACACTTTCAAGTGTATTTGTCAGCCACTTTGGGGGACCTCTCTGAGATGCTCTAGGTTTCTTCGTTGATTGAGTTGGGACTAAATCAAGATTGAGTCTCCCAATTCTATCAATCACATCGCTCAAAGTATCATCCATTGTTGGAGTTTCATGTGGGGGAGAGAGTGCTTCAGAAGAAGATTCCACAGGTTGATTTAGTATAGGAATTCCCCCTTCAAGATGTGGAATTTGATTACCAAATTCTTGAAATGTTTTTGCATTTGTGAATCTATCCAATCGATCAAGTTGCCACTCAACAACATTGTCAGTTTTGGATGATTCAAGAAAGATTACATCTCTAGATACAACATAATTTTTATTGACTTCATCATAGAGACGGTATGCTTTGGAGGTGTTTGAATACCCCAGGAAGATACACTTACGACTCCTTGCACCAATTTTGTTTCTATGTACCTTTGGTATCATGGAAAAATAGGTAGAGCTAAAGACCCTGAGAAGATTTACCAAAGGAATGTGTCCATACCACATTTCATAAGGAGTCTTATTTCTAATAGCATTAGATGGACATCTATTCTTTACATATATAGCACATAGAACTGCATTAGCCCAAAACATCAATTTTACATTTTTGAAAAACATCATGGAGCACACCATATTTAAGATTGTCCTATTCATTCTTTCAGCCACTCCGTTATGTTGGGGATTATAAGGCACAATTTCTTGATGTTTGATCCCATGTTGGCGAAGATAGTTTTCAAATTCATTTGAAGTGTATTGTTTTCCATTATCAGTGCGAATAGAGCCAATATGAGATTGTGCATCATTTTCAATCCATGTATGAAAGTTACTGAATGTTTGAAAAGCATCAGATTTGTTCTTGAATAAATAAACCCAACACATTCTGGTGTAGTCATCAATTAATGTCATCATATATTTATTTCCATTTGCAAAAGGAATAGGCATTGGACCACATAAATCTGAATGTTTTCTATGTGCTCTGGAATGTGAATCATGAAAATACTATTTTCTATGCTTTCCTAGAATGCAAGCATCACAATGCTTAAGTTTCCTGGGAATTGTAGGCAAACTAGTAACACCATTTTTCTTCAACAAGCGGAGTCTCTCATAGTTTAAGTGTCGAAATCTAGCATGCCATACTAAACTTGATGGAAATGTACCTTCTTCATAATGAGAATTGTACGGAAAATTTTGTGCACGACCAGAGGTACCCTGTAGCTTTAGAAGCCTTTCTTCTTCTATCCCCATCATGAGAAGTGAGTGATCTCATGATTTTCTCACTTCAAGCTTTCCATCAAACATATGAATGGAGTGTCCTTGCTGTCGGATGTCGACCAAGGACAAGAAGTTTCTCCTGAGCTGTGGGAGATATAAAACATGATCCAGAAGAAAGCCTGGAAGACCACACAATTTAAGCCTGATTGTGCCAAGCCATGATGGCTTGAGTTTTGATTTGTCTGCAAAGTATACTACTCCATCAATATTGTCAGTAAATTCTACAAAAAAGTCTCTTCTAAAAGTCATGTGGCAGGTTGCTCTTGACTCAAGAAACCAATCATTTTTCCAAGAAGCAAGTGAATCATTAAATAAGTCTTAATTTACTCCAATATTATAGTGTGCCACAATGTAGTGAGCGGATTCAGGTGCTTTACCTTTCTCTTTGTCATTAGTTTTACCTTTGGGTTGGCTTCTTTCCTGCTCAATTCTATCCTAGGGAAACTTGCATGTGGATGCATCATGTGATCCAACTCTTTTGTAGAGTATGCAATGCAAATCTGACTTTTCTCCTTGAGAGTGTTTGCCCCCCCTGCCTCTGAAATTTCTTCCTCTTCCTCTTTGACCACCTCTTCCTTTAGAAGAATATTGAGCAAGATTCTGCTCTCTATGTGTAAGACACACAACCTCTTTAGAATACTAAGGAGCTGTGTTCTTCCCAAAATCTTTCTCTCTTTCAGCAAATTTTTTCACAAGGGAGTCAAAGGTAATATCTTTGAGGTTTCCATTTGCTTGCAATGACTCAAGATAATTTGAGTGAGTGGGATAAAGTGCCTTGAGAAAAGCTATCAGAGGAATGTCCAGTTCAATGTTAGTGACTTTGATATCATGCATAATATATTTTACTTCTGATGCAAGAGCAAGAGGATCATCATTTTGTAATTCAAGGTTGAACAATTTAATCATGAGTTGAACAACTTCAAGTGAAGAGTGCGAGTCATAGAGTTCCTTCTGTTTTTGTAAGGCTTCAAAAGAATATGGAGAAATATGGTGACTCGGCTCTTCATTTACTGATGCTGCAATCAGTGCATAAGCCTTGCTGTTCTTATTTTCCGAAATGGTGAATTCCTTCTCTAAGGTAGGTTGTTTTGGCTCTTTGTCTCCATCTCCAACACACACTCCTTTCCAAAATTCATTAAAAATTAGAGTGTGTTTGATTTTCCGCAACCATTCTGGATAGTTCTCCTTTCCATGGAGAACCACTCCCACAATAGATATCAATGAATGAATTGTAAAACCTGTGTATTGTAAAAAAAAACTTCTGCTGGAAAGATGCGCTTTTGATGTAAAAAAAAATTGCTATGTAGTAGAAATATTCTGAATTCTTATGACAACTGAGAAACTAGCTACAGTTTCTTATAAAGGGGCACAAAATCATGAAAGAAATTCCAACAAGCCAAAAAAAAATTTCGTAGGTCACATCTTCAAATCTTTGCAACTAAAAAACAACTCCTCATACACCCAAATCTTTGGTTCAACATTCAACACATTCAAATCTCTGGTTCATTCAACGAATTGAATAAAACACTAGATTGTATTCATACCTCCCTTGGCTTGGAGGGCAACAGTGCATAGGAGAGCAGATAGGAATGATGCCGAGGGGATATGGAGGTATTGTATTTGCTACAGATGCAATCCTAGCTACATTGATGTGTGCTCCTTGGTCTCTCTATTCATGGTACATTGTAGTTCAGAAGGTTGGAAATAAGATGTTCTTTGATAAGAGATATGGGTCTCAGCTGGAGCAATGTATTGATGAAAAATAACAACACAGTGATACCAATCATTTGCAGCTGCCAAAATACATTGGAGTATCCTAGGTATGGAGGTATAGACCAATATTAGAACCATCATTTAGGCAGTGTTCAAGAATAAAAAATGCATATGATAGTGTATGGAAGGTGGGTTCAGGCCTTAGGAGCATGGCAGAGGTGTTAAGTCTGCAAAATAGGTAGAACATAGGCATGAGGGAGTTACAAGGGTAGACTGGAATGCCAAAAATGGAGCTGGCTCTGCTAACATGTCAGGCCAGGAGGTAACTCCTCAAAATAATATTGTATTACTCATTTAGGTTGTTCATTATTATACCCAAGAGGGAGTGATTGTTCAGTTTCATCTCCCGATGACTCTTTGTTTCCTCTATTATTTATTTACACTATTTACAGTTGTTCACCCAATCCCTATGATTAGGTGTCAACACTAAATACTCAAATACTCTCTTTAATTGGGAATATGGTCACAATTGAAAAAGAAAATCTCATCAAAGTTCAAACCTCTTTCTACAATGCACAAAACAAAATTGAGTCTCTTCAGCTCGAATCATAGGTTCAATGAGATGAGATACAATAAAGGAATCAATTTTATGAATTGGTTCTGTTTAGAAAAATTCTCTATTTGAGATTTATTCCCATCAACATCCATCACTTGATTAGATCAATAATTCCATCAAGAGCATATTCACATGAAGATGCAAAATTTCATCTTTCATTTTCTAGTCCCATCATTAAACCTTGGGAAGAAGTCATCAAAAACAAACATAGAACTAGTCTTCAATATGAAAGGGAAGAGACCTTTCACATTCCATACTACTCCAAACCAACATAGTTCCGAAGTGTTGGTTTTCTTCAAGAAATATCATCTTCCCCTGCTCCAGTTCCACATCATATTTTCAATTGCCAACATTGTTATTGAGTTGGCCACTTGAAAGATGAATGTTTTGATCTTCACACTTTTTAGCATTGTGGAAAACATACTCATTGTTCAAACAAATGAACGTTCTACACACAGTATTGTTTTAATAACAAAGATTCACATAGGATTGATCACCTCTTGGCAATGGTCTTCAAAAACTAATAATATGTATCAATCAAACCGTGTAGAGTTAATTCTTGAGTATTTACATGTCTTATAGTGGATATATTTTCATCTTCTCACCTTGTATCTAACAAGGGGGAATTTACAGTTAGATACTAGTTTTCAAGTCATGTCAAGTGAGCCTAAGCCACAACCAAAACTATGTTGAAGAAAATGTTACTAGGTTCGTTTTTCATAATGACATGATCTTTGTAACTAATGTAATAAATTATTTTTATATGCCTTGCTACATGGGTTTCATGAGCAAGAAGTGTCACTAGGTAAAATAATTCTTCTTGATGCCTTTAGGATTTTATTTATATGTCAAAGATTCATGTCATATGAAAAGAAACTCTTCATGAGTTCATGTAAATGTATACAAGTCTTCAACAGTGTGTAACAATCCTCCAAGACCAAGAACAATTCTCCAAAAGCAAGCACGTTAGAGTCTGCAAGAAAAACAATGAAGAGATCACCATGTTGGCTCAAAATAGAATTAAATGGATAAATGGAAGTCATGTCAGCTAAAGGAAATAGACACACCGATTCATATTACAAGTTGGCTCAAATAGGAGAATCAACCACTATAAATACCTCGTCAAGGTATCCACCAAAGGACACATCCCAACTTCACATTTCTCTCTGAAATTCCTTGTGAGTATTAGGTGCAGGTATACACAGTCAAGGAGGGATACATCTCACATAAGGTATCCGCAAGAAGATCTCACATTCATCTTTCTAAAACCTCGCATGAAGGAGAATATCCACATTAGGGTTTGGCTTCACCTCGGTTGGGTATTAGGTGCAATCATGACCAAATCCCGAATGCATGAATGAGGACACAACATTGATCTAAGTTCTAGAGCAGAGATCTAATATCACATACCTATGAATTGAAGGAACATATCTCGGATGGATGAAGTCGAGACAATCTTGGATGAGGATACAGTATTGGCATAAGGTCTAGGCTAGATACATTCTGAGCATAGACCTAACCCTTATAATGATAGTCTCACAATGACAATGAAATACATCTCGAAAAGATTGATATCCCTATAGTAGACTAGACACAATGAACAGTAGTGACTCGATCTACTATCTCGACATAATAAAATGATTCTCGACATATCTGTGAAAGGAGACTTACAGTCTCAATATTCATATATGCATCCTAGTGATGTCAATATGATGTTGTCATAATATGTAAGTAATAGGTGAAATTTTAATAACCTCCTTAAATTTATATGTATAATAAATGGGCGAATCCCCATGATACATAGGAAGAATGGAAGGCGATTTTATCAGTCAATATAATATGTATACTAATAATATATATATATATTATATATATAATATATATATATCTATATCTATTATAATATCTATATCTAATAATATATATATAATATATATAATATATTATATATATATATATTATATTATATATATATATATATATTATATAATATATATATATATATTTGGCGAAATCTCTACCAAGATTATATTATCTTGTAAAATCATGGCGAATCTTTCATTGAATTATAAGACCTTCATGAATATTTCATTGAATAATAAAGACTTTGTAAAGGTCTAACAAAGTTCATAATGATTGTTTATTGTAGCGACTTCAAGCCTTGTTAAGAAATCAATCAAGAACCAAAACAAGTATATTCCTTATATGGAATATAAAGATAATTCTCATGGAAAGTAAATTATGTTTAGCATCAGTGGTAGGGAGAAATCCTACTTGTGACAATATGTTGAACTCATAAAGAGTATTTCTTGTAATGGCTATGAGTCTTGTTGTCTAAGAAACCCCTTAAGGAATGAAAGATGTATGTTCCTTATATGGAATATAGATATATTTATTATGTACTTAAAAGAAGGGAAGATATGAAATGAATGGTATATTTATGAAGCCATGTGATGGTGTACTTAGCATTGACTAGTCACAATGCTTGAGAGGTTACTCATGCACTTTAGTTAGGATGTGTCATTTCATTTATTGTTTTAATTGTTATATTATAATTATTTCATGTTTATTACAACTTGGTACCAACACACATAATTTTGGTAAGGAAATGTGTGGTCTAGTTCCAAGTTAGAGTGTTTGTAATGGCAATGACCTAGGCTCAAATCTTCCTGGGTAGGCTCTAGTAAAAATAACTACAACAAAGAAAAACGTAATTACCTTAGGTATCATGAAACATCTGAAATTTGGATTTAAAAGATGTGATTTTATGGACCTTATAACAAGGTTCCTTAATGGTGTAAATACTAAAACCACCTAATTAAGAAAAGAAAAGTTTTTCATAGCTAGGAATGTGATTCACAAATACAAATGCATTTCATTAATAGAAATCTATATGAGGGAGAAAAATCAACAAACAAAGAAACTCCATGTAAGAATGATGGTGATATTTTAGAAAAAAAAAGGAGATTTCAAGAGGACCTTGGTGATCAGCTTCCAAATCCTAATCTATTTCATGTGTTGTTTAAATTTCTTGTATTAAGTGTCCCAATTTTTTTGGATTGGTTAACAATCACAAATTAAGCTACACAAGAGATAAGATAATAATTTGGAAAGTTAATCATCCCATAATATACTCCACTTCCAAGAAAAGGGAAGTTCTAGTACAATTTCTTCCTTTTTTTGTTTGAGGAATTCATCCCATCAAATGTTGTGCTTAGAATGACATTATAATGTATAGTGTTGAAAAAGTTATGTTGTACCACTATTAAAATGAGAGTATAATATCTATAGATGTCCTAGATAAGTAAGCAAATTTAATAATCTAGAAACATATGAAATAGATTAAAACACAATTTGTCTACAATTAAATCACTCAAAATTATCTTTTTGAAGTTTGTATACAAATGTAATAGGCTATAATGCACATTGTACATTTGTTTTTCTCTCTCCAATTTAAAATCTGAACTCATATATCACTAAAAAGTAACCTTGATCTCTTAGGCATACATCCGAGTGTGTGTGTTTTTTTTTTCTATACATATATGCACATGTCCATATACAATAAATTCTCCATATGATATGCATCCATATACAAAATATAATACACCAATACCTTTCTTTCCATCGCACTTAGTAGAGAAAGAAGTTGTAACCTCTTAATGAAGCTTGCAATAGGTCCATAGGTTCTTTATATTGGCTTAATTTTGTATTCTCTGTGTTCAAACTATTCAAACAATTCTCTTGACTTGGGTTTAAAGAAGTCTACCATGGAATCATACAAATCTATTTTTCCCTGTAAACTCAGAATAAAATCAAGGTGAGCATAGGAGTCCAAATAGACCAACACTAGCTTACTATTCAACTGGGCGAGTGTGTGGTTTACATCCACCAAATCTCCCAAAGCATCTTTCCCTCCATATGCTATCCACAATGGAAGTAATTCTAGGACCTGAGAGAGATCATAAGCCATCAGATTTAAGCTTCCATAGTGCTTTAAATTCCCCTAGAGTCCATAGTCAAACTTTGCAAATGTTCCCTTTTGATTCACTGTCATGTTACAACAAACAACAAATTTTCAGGGGTCATCTAAAATGTTCTCTAGAGTTTGAAAGATAATTCAACCTACAATTCTTATGTAATTAAGCAAGCTCAGGTATTACAGATAAGAGAGTACCAATCTCTCTAGATATCTCTAAGTGGAACAGATTAAAGCTTATAAGAAAGCACTAGATATAACCTTATGCATAAGCCACAAAAACATATTTTTTTGTAGGATATTTATTATATTATACAGAAAAATGAAGATAAAAAGAAACTCAAATACCTCAATGCTTCCAAAGAAGCAATGAGGTCAAAGTAAGCCCTTGTAGAGAGTTCCTTGGCATCTTCTTCTTAGCAAATGACTCTTTCCCCTGACTTGGTTAGATAAACAATAAAAACCTATCTTCATAAATGAATGAAGAGACCTAGTCACACCCTCAAATACATTTGAAACAAATGCCACAAAAACCATATAAATGAAGTCAATCCTATAAATGACAGAAATGCCTAATTACATATAAAATATCAGCTAATTTGAAAGGAAATGATATGTTTGTAGTGTAATTGGTCAACATATTATATGGAGAAAAGAAATCTTCACATTTTAAAGTTTCTTGGGTGTCATTGATCCATGAAATCATAGAACAAGGAACTATTTTATACTGAGCAGTCATTCTATCCCATTCTTTGTAAGAATCTATTAGGAAGGCCAAGCCTACTGCATCCACCAATCGTTTAGAATTTGATATTCCATCATATGTATTGGATGTGGTTTGTGCTTCTAAGTCATTTTTAGGCATGGGTTGGTCCTATAAATGTGAACAAACTCGAGTTCATGTGTATTAACAAGATATTTGGGAACATAAATACCTGCATAATTATGCTCAAATTCGTGATTACTTTTTTGCACCATTGTATGAGTTGATATTTTTCAAAGCATGCCGAATATTGTCTCAAGAAGCTATATAAGTGTTTAAGAATATTGAAGAATGGTATATAGATGAATGGTCTATTTATATCAGGATATATAGGTTAATGAAACTTCCCCACACATTGTCAACTCATGTTCCCAATAGTCTATTCATTCGAGATATTTACTATCAAACAACTCTACATGATTTCAACACGTATCTCTCAAAGCATAAGGAGTTCCATTTTAAAAACTTGTTTGAGCTCCACAAGCATTTGCAGTCTCTATAAGCAATAAAAAAAAATTTTAAAGGCCTTTAAAAGTACTTATCTAGACCACATGAGACCAAAAGAGACCTATAAATAACCTTAGATTATGGAATCCCAAAGCTAAAACTCCAATAAATGTTGAAATGGTGAAACATAACATGAGAACTGATAAACAAATCAATTACCTAAGAAATTACTAACCTTCAAAACTACCTCAATGGAAATACCAATCACATGGAACTAGTAACCTTGACAATATATCCTAGCATCATTGCAAACTACAGTAATTTTTGCTAGATTTTTTAAAATTTCCTCCATATTATGTGCTATCCAATTAAATACTCTTCCATCCTCAGGGTTATATGTTGTTCCTTCAACATTAAACTCTCTAAGTGAAACAAAATTGAACCCTATGTCTATAAATTCACAGGCAGGAATCTGATTAGTTGTAAGAGTTCCTGTCTTATCAAAGAAAATCATTGTGGTGCAACCCTATGTCTCCACACTAGGTATATTATGCACAATAGCATTCTTTTGTGCTATCTTAGAAGTGCCAAGAGCCAAACATGTAATAATGACAACAAAAAATGCCTCTGGTATAGCAGCATCTACAAGAGAAACAACAATCTTAAAGTAGTATGTACACTTCTCAATGAGAATCTCATAGTTTTTGTCCACCCATCAATGGCATCCCATGAAAAAAAATATGTGTAGTTCATGATCAAAACAAGAATACAAACAACACTAATTACTACTATCAACATTTCACCAAATTCATTTAATTTTCTTTTCAAACAAGTATCATGAGCCTCCATTGAAGCCCCATAAATTTGTGCCTAAATTTTACCTATTTTTGTAGACATTCCACTGCTCACAACAATGAAAGTGTAGTAGCCATTGGTAAATGTAGTTCTTGAAAACACCATGTAGTCTTTTGACTACAATTCACAATAATAGACAGTGACTGGACATGCTCTTTTGACCACATGAGTGCTTTCTCTAGTGACAGAGTTTTGGTCCATCCTAAATGTGGATGTCTTGAGGGGCACAATTATCATGTTTTCACGAATCTTGCATCCCAACTTCAATTCCACTATATCTCTTGATGCAAGTTATATAGAGGGAAGATATGGAACATAATGTCCATCTCTCTAGACATTTGCATGATCATACTGCATTTCTTTGAGAGCTTCCAAAGGCTTATCAGAATTACTCTCTCGCCATAATCCAACAATGGCATTAAGGATTAGAATAGATTGAATAACCAGGGGTTCTATATAGACTATTATACCCTCCTAAGAAGATACATTATCATGGATGTAGGCAAGAATAAATGAAATTTGAGTTGCCACCAGAAGTTTTTTAACAAGTGTGTCATCAAATTGCTCCACTACCAACTTCCACAAACATGTATCATTTTTCTTCTAGAGTTCAATGCATCCATACATTTGACGTTGTTTCTCCACCTCATGAGAATTTAAACCTTTCTCTAAGCTCACATAATATTCTTCTAAGAATTTTTCAAAAGATTTAGACCAAGAAGGGAATAAATTTTCCTCAAGAATTTGATATGTGATATTATCTATTTGATGTGGTGTGTGCTTCTAACTCATTTGTAGGCATGGGTTGGTCTTGGACACATGACCAACCTCTAGTTCATGTGTATTGTAAGGATCTTTTGGAGCATAAATACATGCATAATTATGCTTAGATTTGTGATTACTTTTTTCTCCTTTTTATGAGTTGAACTTTTACAAACCATGCCCAAGACTGCCTCAAGAAGCTATAGAAATGTTGCAAAAGATTGGAGACTGGCATATAGATGAATGGTCTATTTATATAAGGATATATGGGGAAATTATACCTCCCCACACATTTCCAGCTTATGTTCCGAGTAGGCCATTCATTTCAAAGATTGGCTATCAAACAACGTTACAAGATTTCAACACATATCTCTCAAAGCATAAGAAGTTCTGTCATCCATATCCAAAGGCCCATTTTAAAAACTTGTTTGAGCTCCACAAACATTTGCAGTCTTTGCAAGAAATAAAAATAGTTTTGTAAAGGCCTTTAACAATACCTATATGGACCACATGATCCCAAAAGAGACGTATAAATAAACTTAGGTGCTGGAATCCCAAAGCTACAACTCCATTGACTGTTGAAATGGTGAATCATAACATGAAAATTGATAAACAAATCAATTATCTAGGCTATTACTAACCTTCAAGGATGCCTTAGTAGGAATACCAGCTGCATGGAACTGGTGACATTGACGAGATATCCCAACATCATTGGAAACTGCAACAATTTTTTCTAGAGCTTCTAAATTTTCCTCCATATCATGTGCTGTCCAATTCAATATTCTTCCAACCTCAAGATTAGATGTTGTTCCTTCACGATTAAACTCTCTAAGTGAACCAACACTATGCCTTATGGCTATAAATTCACTAATAGACATATGATTGGTTCTAAGAGTGGCTGTCTTATCAAAGAAAATCACTGTGGTGCAACCCTATGTATCCATGCTAGGTAGATTAAGTACAATAACATTTTGTTGTGATATCTTACAAGTTCCAAGAGCCAAATATGTAGTAATGGTAGCATGAAATCCATCTAGTACAGAAGCAACTTCCAGAGAAACAAAAATCTTAAAGTAGTGCGTACACTTCTCAAATGAGAATTTGATATTTTTTGGCCACCCACCTATGATGTCCCATGAGAGAAAATATTTTTAGTTCATGGTTTAAAAAAGAATACAAAAAAAACCAATCATTGGTATCATGAACTCCCATTGAAGCCTCCTAAATTTGTGCTTGAATTTTAACTATTTCTGTAGACATGCCAGTGTTCACAACAATGCATGTGCAACAACCAATGGTAATTGTAGTTCTTAGAAATGCCATGCATTCTTTTGACTACAACTCATAGTCATAGATAGTGACCAGATGTGTTCTTTGGACCACAGGAATTCTTTTTCGAGTCAGGGAGCTCTACTCTATCCTAAATGTGGATGTCTTGAGGGGCACAATTCTCATGTCTGCAGGAACCTTGCCTCCCACCTTCAGTTCCACTATATCTCTTGAATAAATTTCTCTAGAGGGAAGATATGGAACATAATGTCCATATCTTAAGAATTTTGCATGATTAGACTCACTAGTGAAGGTTCTCTCTCCTAGTAGTTTCAAGGGGACAACTCTCGGCTAGTCCCACTCACCTCATGATCAATGGCTAATCTTTTCAGCTACATGTACGTGGATCCTCCTTCCTTGGCACCTATGGATCAATCAATGAGGCTCCTCTGAATCGTTGGAATGGATCATAGAAAATCCTACCTTCCTAGAAAGATGGATTCAAAGGGCCAACTTATTTCGTGATCCTCTAGAGCTAGTATGTTTGAAGGGCATGTGAAATGGGTGATTCAGGAAGCTAGAGACTTCTTTGGTAGATTAGTCATCTTCTGGGATAATTATGAAATATCTTTAGAGAGAAACACCATCTCCGATAAATGGATCAAAACACATTGTAGACTGATCCAATCAGGTCTTATTTTTTGAACCATGAACATATATACTCCATATAATTATTTGGAAGAAAAAAAATGTTCAGCTTCAATGCAAGCTCACTATCCACAACACCTCCAATAATAGAATTTTGGTTGAGATTTTAATTTAAATTTGAGTAATAAGGAGGATCAATAGTTAGACACCTATATTGAGAGACAATCAAAGACATTATGACAGAATGACCTTTCCTAACATCAAGCCCAAATCTGGAAAATGCACTTCAACAGATAGGAGGATTGATCCAGTATTCATAGCTAAAAGGTTAGGTAGGTTTCTTTTCCAAGATTTAGTCCTAAAAATTATGGCAAGGAGGTAAGACAAATTCTAAGAAATTCCATTTGGATAATTGGTTAATAGTAATGTCTCTCTTGGCTAATTTGTTAACAGTAATGTCTCACAAATAACATGGAGATATTGGTATCGGGGAGTCATTTCTAATGGTTTTTTTCCCTAGGTGCCAATCTTCCTTGGAAGAAGATCTCAAAAATAGTCTGCATACTAGAAGAAGGTTGTTGACAAAAATATTTGATGGGGAATGGATGAGTTGTTTGGATAACTCTTTAGAAACCGAGAAAGGATCACTAATATGGAAATTGATTAGATCTACAATCCAAAACATTCAATCTAAGTTAAATTAGGTACCCAAAAATGGACAAGATATATAGATATATTATATATATATATATAGATATATATATATATATATATATATATATATAGATATGGAAAGACAATATTATTGGTAAGAAGTTGTTTGATAGTATTCAAGGGATCCATAGATTAAAACAATGAATGGAAAATAAAAGTGGAAAGAGATCTTTGATATCTCTTCTTGGAGCAATGAATTGGGTCAATGTTTAGAGTGGAAAATTCACTTGTCCCCATCAAATTTGCATCCTCATGTTTCTTGTCTTATACTCTGTCACAAAGGTTGTGCACCTTGGAAAATAACTTCTTCAGATCATACGGGTTGGGGACATGCCATTTGGAGTGTCAAGTGGGGAGATTCACATTAGCTGCAGTCTCAATCGCTCGCCTCAGAATCAATAATATGGAAACAAATATGGCACTCTAAATACCTCCCAATTTTTTTTATATTTTATTGAGAATTAGTTCATGAGAAGATACTGACTAGAAAAAAATTGCAAAGCATGGTATCCCTGGCCCCTCGAGATGTGATTTGTGTCTCAAATTTGAAACTGATTCATTACATATTTGAGTGAAAGTTTACAATTAGAGTAAGGGAATCAACTTTCAATGGCTTAAATAATAGAATGAGAATGCCAAATTTGTGGAAAACTATGTTCTCTCAATGGAATACAACTAATGGAACCCTAAAATCCAAACCGGTTTTCAAAAGATGGGTTGACATTGCCAAAGGTTTTATGTTTCAAAACATGGTTTTCCTAGAATAGAGAAGTATTTCACTAGGAACTGAATAACCCCTAAGTAGCAATAAAATTAAAAGGCCCCTTAGCATAACACTTTTAACTCCAAATGAAAACAACTTACTGCAAATCAAACCTTGGGTGTGGATGAAGAAGAATGGTTTTGTCAATTCCATATAGCTCCTCAATTTACAAGCCTTAGTAAATCCAAACACAACACTAAACCAAACTAGTGGCTTCAATGAAACACCCTTGAAAAAATGGAAATTTGTTCAACACCCTTATATTCTGTATTTTTATGGAGCCTCAAAGGGAATTTTTGTGGTGGAAATTGCAGGGGAGAGTCATCCTTCGAATAGCTCATAGAAAATCCTACCTTCCTAGAAATATGGATTCAAAGGGCCAACTTATTTCATCATCCTCTAGAACTAGTATGTTTGAAGGGCATGTGAAATGGGTGATTGAGGAAGCTAGAGACTTCTCTGGTAGATTAGTCATCTTCTAGGATAATTATGAAACGTATTTAGAGAGAAACACCATCTCTGATCAATGGATCACTCAACATTGTAGACTGATCCAGTCAGGTCTTATTTTCTGAACCATAGACATCTATACTCAATATAATTATCTGTAAGAAAAGAATTGTTCGGCTTCAATGCAAGCTCACTATCCACAACAACTCCAATAATAGAATTTTGGTTGAGATTTAAATTAATTTGACTAATAAGGAGGATCAATAGTCAGAGACCCATATTGAGAGAAATTCAAAGACATTATGACACACTGAGGTTTCTTGACATCAAGCCCAAATCTGGAAAATGCACTTCAATAGATAGGAGGATTGATCTAGTATTTATAACTGAAAGGTTACACAGGTTTCTTTTCCAAGATTCAGTCCTAAATTTTATGGAAAGGAGGTAAGACAAATTCTAAGAAATTACATTTGGCTAATTGGTAGTAGTAATGGCTTGCTTGGGTAATTTGTTAATAGTAATGACTCACAAATAACATGGAGATATTGGTATCAAGGAGTCATTTTTAACGTATATTTTCCCTGGGTGCAAAGCTTCCTTGGAGGAAGATCTTAAAAATAGTCTGCATAGTGGAAGAAGGTTCACGGGAATGGATGAGGTGTTTGGATAACTCTTTAGAAGTTGAGAAAGGATCACTAATATGGAAATTGTTTAGATCTACAATCCCAATCATCCAATCTAAGTTAAATTGGGTACCCAAAAATGGATTATATATAATATATCTATAATCTTATATATATATATTAATATATATATTATATATAATATATATAATAAATAAATATATATATATATATATATATATATCTATAAAGACAATATTATTAGTAAGAAGGTGTTTGATAGTATTCAAGGGATCCACTGATTAAAAGAATGAATGGATAATAAAAGTGGAAAGAGCTCTTTGGTATCTCTTCTTGGAGCAATGAATTGTGTCAATGTTTGGAGTGGAAAATTGACTCGTTCCGATCACATTTGCAGCCTCATGTTTCTTGGCTTATACTCTGTCACAAAGGTTGTGCACCTTGGAAAATAAGCTCTTCAAATCATAGGGGTTGGGGACATGCCATTTGGAGTGTCAAGTGGGGGTATTCACATAAACTATAGTCTCAATCGCTTCCCTTAGAATTAGTAATATGGAAACAAATATGGCACTCTAATGACCTCCGAAAAGTTAATATCTTTTATTGAGAATTAGTTCATGAGAAGATACTGACTACAAAAAAATTGGAAAGCATGGTATTTTTGGCCCCTCAAGATGTGCTTTGTGTCTCAAATTTGAAATCAATTAATTACATATTTGAGTGATAATTTAAAATCAAAGTATGGCAATCAAATTTCAATAGCTTAAATAATAGAATGAGAATGTGAAATTTGTGGTAAACCCTGTTCTCTCAATGGAATACAACTAATGTAACCCTAAAATCCAAACCGGCTTTCAAAAGACGGGTTAACATTGCCAAAGGTTTTATGTTTCAAAATATGGTTTTCCTAGAATAGAGAAGTATTTCACCAAGAATTGAATAACCCCTAAGTAGCAATAACATTAAAAGGCTTCAGAGCATAACACTTTTAACTCCATATGAAAACAACTTACTGCAAATCAAATCTTGGGTGTGGATGAAGAAGAATGGTTTTGTCAATTCCATATAGCTCCTCAATTTACAGGCCATAGTATGTCCAAACACAACACTAGACCAAACTGGCGACTTCAATGAAACACCCTCGATCAAAAATGGAAATTTTTTCAACACTCTTATATTTTGTATTTTTATGGAGCCTCAAAGGGGAATTTTGTAGTGGAAACTTTAGGGGAGAGTCATCATGGACCCTAGAGGAACAAGTCAAACTTCCTTCACATGGGGACTTGGTATTCTTTCCAATATCCAAGCAAAGGTTTATGACCTACTGCAAGGTTTGAGAATAGTTATGGCTCTAGTATCCAATCAATGGTGGCGTTGGGAGACTCAAAGGTGTTTGTCAACCATATAATTTCTATCTCCATTCCAATTGATAATTATTTAGCATCTTTTTTTCTTTGAGCCAAACAAGTGATGCTCAATTTCTCTTAAATCACATTCTACCAAGTCTTGTCAAAAACAACTATGAAGTGGACTAATTTGTCAATATAGCTTCATCTTTAAAAGAGGGGCTACTTATTGTAATGGCACCATTAAACAATGCCACAGTCCTCAATTATTATCTATGGGTATAGAGACATGCATCAAGCATTTAAACCTTTACATGGCTTATAGGATTGGTCTTCATACTCAACATCATGCTAGTTGTTATCTCAAAATCAGACCTTGATAGGCTCCTATGATCATGTAGACTTCAAGTAACTATTCCAAACCAAATTTAGGCTGAGGCTTAGCCTCCCCAACCTGAGAGGGCTCTCTCAAAGGATTAATGATTTTTTATTATAAGTAAGAGGGCTAACTCTTGTGAAACAAATGTGAAATGTGAGTGGTTGAAACACAATTAGAAAGTATCCATTGGGCTTATGGAGTTAGATATGCTTTAGTATTGACAGTAGAGTTAGCTTTGCATAGAAGTCAGGGCATTCAGAATCCAACATAGGTAGAACATATCAAACACATAGGGGACCAACACAATTTACAAATGCATGTAGGAAATCAGAGCACTGTAAGTGAATTCTAAGTGATCACACTTTCATAACATTGTAGATAATAGGAAGAAGAAAAAACAATACATTCAGAATATCGAATTCTTTATGATTCCTTTGAAGCAAGGTCAATATTGTATTACTAGAAAACAGAGTCTGTACATAAAGCCAAATACAAGAGCTTTTGTCAATAGTTTTCCAACCCTTTGTACATCATCTCTTCTGCTATATATAGAGCTCTAAGATTCCTCCTCCAACATGAGGGGAAATCGAATTTTTCTTGCTATGACACCTATTCAAACTTGAACTAATTATTAAATGCAACAGACTGCTAAATATACGTTTTAGAAACCTAAGACAATTAGGAGTCTAACTCCATATCATGCTGGTAATAGCATTAATTACAATCAAATGTCATTTTCTAACAAGTGGTCTCCTTCAATTTAGCTGTGGTGGATGTTTGAAGCTCCTTGCTAGTCCTTAATGTCTTATCCCTTTGCTGATGCTAAGAAGTAGGAAACGGCCCCAATTTTTTTGCCTTTGGTTTCCTCCAAGATATTCGGAACCAAATAGCCATGTTGATCTTCTTTAATTACCCAACAATCTATTGGAGTGCCACGTTCTTTATGTGCTGTAAGCCTTTCCCATATTCATGTGTGATGACAAAACCTCTTCAAAGTTGATTGAAAAGTCATTTACAACAGTAGCAGTGATCATTTGTATAACAAAAAGTTTAAAGTTCATATAACTTCCTTCCGCTTGTTTTGCCCTGGTTGATTGCTTTTACATTGTGAATGATCCCTTTCTGAAACTCCCTTTCCAAAAAAATTTATTGTGAATGATCCCTTTCTGAAACTCCCTTTCCAAAAAAATTTCCCTTTGTCGTTCAAAATTGATTGACAACGTTAATTATGCAGCTACAGCAGTTTCATAGCACGCTACAAAAATGTTTTGCATTAGGCATCATCTACAGCAGTTTCATAGCACGCTACAAAACTGTTGTGCATTAGGCATCATCTACAGCAGTTTCATAGCGCGCTACGAAACCGTTGTGTAATCACAAAAACACAACTTTGAACCCAAATTTTACTATCTTGCGCTTCTTCATACTGAGGTATCCTTTGCAGCTGCTCTGAATCTATTTAAAAATGAATACGATAAACCATCAAAATTTTGGGACTCATTCTTACCTGCTAAGGAAACCTTTCTTGATAGCTTAGCTGGATCCTCAAATCTTCAATTTTCCTTTTCATAACTCTGATCCCAGCTCTTAGTTTCATATTCACTTTTTTGATGAATGTTGCTTCCTTTAATGCAGGAACTATCCAGGTATAGTATTAGGTATTACAGTCGACCACCTCGGGTATTTGAAATGTTTTTTATTCCCACAGAGCTTGCATTTTGTCAAAATGAGCTTCCTTGATTGCATGCTTCCTAAAGGCTTTCTTCAATCTAGCAATTTCAAGATTTGCTAACCTCAACTTATTTTTCAATTCTTCAACACTATATTCCTCTTGCGGGATAATTGCCTTTCCTCTATCTTCTTTATGTAGTTGTGATGATGTTTCTAATGAAGTCACAGATTTGTCATGAGTTTTTACGATCTCCTCTATTTCACTTGCTTTTGGCATCATCTCCTGTATCTGTTTGAAATTCCTTGTCATGGGTCTTGTTGGATTAAAGACAAATTGAGCAACATGGTCATCAAACTTGAGCTTTTTCGGGGCTTTGATTCTTTTAGTCTTGTCTTTACCCGATTCCATCAAATCTTCTTGAACCAAGGGATATTCTTCAATATCAATGGCTTGCAGTAAGTCATTCAAGTTTCCCTTTGAACAGGGATTTCCTCAGCAACCACCTTCTTGCCCTTTTTCTTAGCCAATTGATTCCTAGTCATTCTTCTCTGGACTACTTCTCCTATAGATGATTCACGTCTACTTTCTTTGATATGGGTTTTCTCTTTCAAGGACTGCTGGGGTGTGTCTTGGATAACCATTGATCTAGCGGGCTCCCTTACTTGTTTCCTAGCTTTCAATTTTGTGAATCTCTTGGATCTTGTTTCGGTACGATGACCAGTTGTTGGTGGAGAATTTTTTACCGCTTGACGACTGAGGCTGGTTTCACTTTTGAAACCAGACATAAACATGAACACGGGCCAGTCTCTACCTACTGTCTGGATTTCATGCAAAATGATCAACTTAACTAAGCCATGGTGAAACAATGAAGTCTCATAGGCTTCTTTCCTTAGCTGCACCTTGTCACACATTTTTCTTAGGCTACGAAATAAGTAGAAAGGTAAATCAAGAGATATCTTGCCTGTAAAATGCATCAGAAGCTTGAAATGATATGAATACACCTTATTATATCTCCCTTCACAGGTAACGTACCTCTGTATGCATGTAAGAAAATTGGCGTATGAGTCCTTGACATAATTTCTAGGCACAGACTTGCTTAAATCTGAGTCAATGAACTTCGGCTTCAGAAATTCTTTGCAGGGCTTCATATCAAATTTGAAAATTTTAAACCAACTTTCTTGTCCCCTTGAATCTCAGTAACTGTGGATATTACCTTTGGTGAGATTTACAATTTGAGCATCTCAACCTTTGAATTCAATCTTGTGAAATTCAAGGAAAATTCTTTGGTGATTTGTGCATGACCTCCCTGGAGTTTCTTGCAAAAATTCCAACATCCAATCTGCTTGAATGCATGCTCAACTTCTCTATTCTTCAATATAATGTTTAAACCTTCAGGTTCATTCCTCAAACATCTACCTGACATGTGCTCTTTTCTTTCTGTAGATCCTTCCATGGGACTTCAGCGTAATGAACACTTGATAGACTGGCACTATCTCAACCTTTGGTCACTGCCTCGCTTGAATACTGCCTCGCTTGACATTCAAGGAATTCAAATTTAACATTTGCTAATTTTTCCCTCATACAATGAGTACAATCATAATTATGAATGTGAATACCTGGCTCTTCTTGAAACTTGCAATCCGAGCATACCAAGGTACCTAACGACTCTAATGATGAAGATATGCAGTTGGACATGATAGGAGAAGTGTATAAGGTGAGAGTGGATGATGCAACCAGAGCTGAATTTGAAAAATCTGGGTTATGCGCTACGAAAACACCTAAAACTATGATGCGCTACGAAAACACCTAAAGCATTTAATAACACATAAGAACCTTTATAACCAGCTCGATATAAAGAGTCTATGTAAGTTATGGGGCCAATGGTGAATGAGAACGGACTATTGACTTTTATTTAACCATCCTACCAAGACCCTTAAGACACTAAGACTCAGATACTAAAGTAATCATGGAAAGAATAAACTTGGACTAACACCTAACCCTCACAATCAAACTGATGTGAATAATTTAGAAATTGCTTCTTAAGTGATAATACTAGTTATGAGAAGAGAGGTAAGTATGTCATCTGCATGCTAGGAGCCATGAATCCACGCAAATTACTAGAGGCTGGTAATTTATCTGCTTAAGGTGGGTTAGGGTCATTTTGCATGGAAAGTGTTGATGGGAAGCTAGGATCCCACCTCCGTTTGCTTTGGTAAGAATTCATGCCAATTTAATTTGCGCTGTGTTTGGTTTGTTGTTTCTTGTTTGTTTTAATTTTTTGAAGGAGACCCCTCCTTGGAGTCACTCCAACATTGGGGGACTCTCGAGGCCAAAGGTCTCCTTTAATATGAGATTTAGTGGAATGGATGCTCCTTGGTCCTTCCCCTAGTGAGCTTGTAGTCTTCTAGTTTTCAATTGTATGTTGAGAAGCATCTTTGTTCTGGAACACATGGATTACAAGAATTGTTTGGGACTTGAGTATGTGGAAATTTGAGTCACAAGGAATGTTTTTTTTCTCATGTTGATTTCTTAAGTTGTTGCTGGTAAAGAAACATGTAATTAATTTTGGAGGAACCTTTGTAGTGGTTTATTCTTTGATTAGATATAGTAAGGCTAATCTTGAAATAGGTGCTCAAAACATATGGAACCTAGATTTCAATTGGGAACCTGAAACTTAGTGAGGATATTGATCTTTGTGCAAAACTGATGGATTACAAAGAGCTTCAGGAAATTAGAAGAGTTCTCAAAAACCATGAGGATGATATTTAATGCATTAAGACTTCTATATTTATAGTTACTTCAAAACTCAATTAAAAATACCACCAAGATAGTTCTCAAATAGGGAGAGTTGAAAAGAAAGAAACGGGGAATTCCCATTACTTTCACCGACTCGGAAAGCTCAATTCCCTGAAAGTTCAAACCCTTAGTAGTTACGACAAAAAAGTGTCGGGGAAAGAGAAAATGCAATTTTCTCTGCTTGCATGGAGTTGGTCTAAAAGGTTTTTCTACACATATTATTGCAACAGAATTCTGGATGTCCCTCATTCATTTGGACTATCCATATCTAGAGGGATGATAACAATGAAAAAACAATCAAAGAATAATGCAATTTTTAATAATGAAACTATAAACCTTAATTTACAAAAAAACTAAACTCTCACTGCAAAGAACCCATTAATAAAATAGCCTTATCAAACATGGACAATCCATAAGGCTAAAGAACAATAGTGTTGAAATGATTAATTTGACGTTTATTGAACACACAAATTGTTTTGAGAGGGATATTTTATAGCTTTCAAAGGACTACTCACAATAGAAGTTTTGATCACCCTAAGGATTTTGGGAATGCATACTATTGTAGTAGCAAATGACTTATTTTAACACTTACTCAACACAAATATTGCCCCAAATGCAATACTTTGGAATGCAGCAAAGAGTTGCTAGCAGCAAAAGTTTCCAAAGCCCTAAGGAACTTAGACGAAGATGTTATTGCAACAAGCATCTAATTTCTATAATCTATCAAGTAACTTTCTCCTCTTAGTAAAGAGGATCAAATTAAGTGATGTTATGGCCATGCCATTGTATCTATTGACGCTTTGAGCTAAGAGTCACAGAAACACCAAGAACATCGAGTGCCCTCCAAGCATTGGTTATTCGAGATAATATAGTCCTTGTGGTTTGTAGAGAGTCTTCTTGCTCTAACATCAAGCTCTTCAAACCAACTCTGCACTAGGTCATTACAAATGGAAAAAATCACCAAGACAAAAATTTGGTGTTAAATATGACCAAAATAAGAACTAGTTCAATCAATTTTCACATTCATGCTTTTGAAACCAACATTCTAATCTCCTTAGCATTATGATCAACTACCACCATTCTTCCCAGGTCAGTGAACTTATCTCCGCCTTGGCATCAAAAGTGTAATTACATAAAAGGAATGCCGATCTCATGCCAATAGGTATCCTACAACGAATGCGCAGGAAACTAGTACATAGACCACTTCTCTCTTCTCTTAGCTACCCAAGGCTTATTTCCCTTTCCAAATATCAATAATTATTTTCCAAGAAAATAATTATTTCCTCAAGAGTGCATCAACTTAATCCTAACGATCTACATCATCTATAATTACTAAGGAATTAACAGATGGGAGATGCGTTTGGATAACTCCTATACCTTTAGGAACATCCGTAACTCTATTTATTTCCACACTTGGTACATTCAACATCTGAAGGAGTTTTTTCTGCAACGGAATTAAATTATTACCTACATGATCCTTAACCTCAGATAAGAAACAAGATCTACTATAATATGATGTTTTCTTATTGAAGAATTATGTTGCCAATGTGGTCTTTCCTATATCACCTAACCCCGTGATCCCCAGGATCTGATTTTTTCCGCTCTGTTGTTGACAAAACAAAAAAAAGTCAAAATCTTCAACCTTCTCACCTAGACCTATTGGATATTTAGCTACGTCCCGGAGTAACGCTGTTTTTTTCACCCTTTCTAACACCTCAACAACCGCTTTCTCTAGTAGCTCCCCCTCATCGCTAATTATTAATAAGAACATAAATAAAAGTAATGAGAAAAAGAAGCAGACTATGCATATAACATGTAACATAATATAATATAATAGCCAAAGGCGATGGGATTTTTAGTTCTCACCCATTACACTCTTCCATCTCAAAACCTCTTCTCTTTGCAACTTCACGAAGAGCATCTCTCCACTTCTCAATCTTTTTGGGACCGTGTCGTGGAGTCTGACCATCATAGTCAGTTTTCCTTACGAGTTCGTCGAGTGCTTCAGCATAAGTTCTCTGTTTTTTGCCCCGAGTCTGATGAAGCTCATCAGGCTTCACATGGTAGAACACTGGAATTATAAGGGCCTTTGTGTCCAACATTTGGACAAGTTCATCGAGACACCAAGTTGAAACGGCATATCCTTTGGAGAATAGGACCACTTGAACCGAGGCCGATCGAATGGCGTGTTCAATCTGAACACTGAAATCATCTCCCTATCGTAATTCAGGCTGATCCAGGAAGACTCTCAGTCCATGTGAACGAAGACTTTGGTAGAGATGGCTGCCAAAATTTTTCTTGCATTTGGACCATGATGATTGATAAACACATCATGGTCAGAATTAACAGCGGTGGAGCTAGAGGATTGAGCCATTGCCAATAGGGATGGAATTTGACTGGAAAATTGACCATCACGAGGTGGTTTTCCCGTCAAATACAACCAAATTCTCGTCAAATAAACCAAAAGTTTTTCGTAACTGTCAACATCCTTTATTAAAATAAATTCTACAAGTGCTAGAGTTGTTTAAATCGTCAAATTTCACTAGTAATTCCGATCTGAAATTCCTAACCTAACTGCTGATTGGAAAATAGAAATGGAGGTGATGGAAGGATGCTCGATGCTACAAAAGCAGTATGCAAGGAAGGATATTAGCTATGAGTCTCAAAGCGCAGAAATTTTGGAAAATTTGCACTGAAAATTTTGATGCGCAGATAAATTTATAGACATTAAACCCCTGAGAGATCTATAATCCCACCGATCAGTAGAATAAACCGAGGGCATTTTCTTGGGTCATGTTTACACATGTTTTCCATGGGTCGAGAGAATAAATCGCGCGCTATGTCAACGCTCATGTTTCCACGCGTTTTCGCCTAGCCAATACGATAAACATGGCGCTCTTTCAAAGTTCATGTCTGAATGTGTTTTGAGTGGCATCAAGATGATCCTTGGCTCTGTTTGTGGGTGAGGTTCACATTGTATACAACTGGACACCTTCCAAGTAATCAAGAAAATGTACATCTGGTAGGCACTTCACAGTTGGACGATTAATTTACAATGTCGCACATGTAAAGAACGAGATGCTCTATGTCGTCGATAAAAGCAGAAGTTGACAAAAATGTGGGCACTTGAAAAAATCGATGGAATTGTGGGGCCCACCCACCAAATGTTTTTCCATCAACATAGTTTTCACTTTTTGGTTTTTTTTGGCCTTTCATCCCTTTGTTACCCATAATGCTTTAGATTTTTTTGTGTTTGTTTATACGTGAGAAAATTTATCACACTGATCAAATGAGCAGTGATAACAATTATTTATGGTTCCTATTCTTGAATGCAAGCTGACTTATCATCATTATTCAAGGAAAACCATAGGAAAATAACTTGTTGGTGGTCCGTAAGGCAAATGCCTCTAGGTCTTGGCCAGATAACTTGTTTCCTTAAGTCCTAGGAAGACGAGCTCTTAACCAAACATAGAGAGTGTTAGGACATACTACATGCCCGTGTTTTGTTATGCCATTATTTTTATTTTTTTTCCCAGTGTGGGAAATCTTATCATAACTCAATTGTCAAACTGGCAGTGAGGACACTCATCTCTGGTTGTTATTCGAGAATTCACTTCTCAATGTTATTCAAGGGAAACCACACTACTTGGTTCTATATTGGATTGTAGAACGAGTGCAGATCCATTTTAACCATGGATCTACTAAGAGCCCAGAGGGATCAAATTTGAAACTTCAAGAAAAATGTACACATCAAGAGATTTAATCCCTTCTAGTGCTTGGTATAAATATGTGATTAAGATAGATCTATAATGGTAATTTTTTAATGTCTATATTGTATTTTTTAATATTTTATTATTATTAATATTTTATATTAAAAATTGAATGAGTTACACATTTTCCTCTTATTAACAAATAATTAAATTATTATATCCTTAATTACTTTTTCTTTTTCTAACATTGAAATATTTTACTAAAGTAAAAATTAGTATACACATAATAGAGAGAGAGTGAAAGTGAAATATCATAGAACAAAGTAGAATGAAAGTGGAACACTGTATTGTAAAATGAGTCTCTGGTACCTTTTAAATTGTTTATTTATATTATTATTTTATTTTATTTTTCTTGTTGATATTAGTGAAAATTATTTTTATTATTTTTTGAGGATGTGACATACGTACACATCTCCTCATACTGGATTATAGAATAAGCCTAACCTCTCTTCTATTTTTAATTATTTATTTATATGGTTAATTTTTTTTGTTTGGTTGACATTAGGTAAAATTGCTTTTATTATTTTTTGAGGACAATGAAATACTTACAAGTCCCTCATACTAAATTGTAGAATGAGCCTCTCAGTGATTTTTAATTATTTATTTATATGATCTTTTTTTTTGTTTTTTGTTTTTGTTTTAGTTGACATTAGTTAAAATTATTTGTATTATTTTTAGGACCTAGCATACTCAAACACGTCCCTCATACTTTATTATTTTCGAGGACAATATATCCCTCATACTCGATTGTAGAATGAACTCTTGATTATTTTTAATTATTTATTTAATTGATTTATTTATTTTTTTAAGATTTTTTTTAGAAAAACTTATTTTTATTATTTTTTGAAGACGTGGAATACTTATATATATCCCACATACTGGATTCTAGAACCAGTATAGATCCATTTTAACCCTCATACTCCATTCTAGAATGAACCTCTCGCTGATTTTTAATTTAAGTATTAGGGGGTTTACCGAGTGCATTATATTTTTAATTTAATTATTAGGGGGTTTAAGTAAGTCATAATTTTTAATTTAACTATTAGGGGTTTAGGAAATGCATTAGATATCATTTTGGGATTCAACTGCGTTAAGTAAGTCATTCACCTATTCCATGAGAGGTTAGTTATTTTTAATTTAAGTATTAGGGGGTTTAAGTAAGTCATTACTTTTAATTAAGTATTAGGGGGTTTACGTAGTGCATTAGATATCATTTTGGGATTCAACTACGTTAAGTAAGTCATTCACATATTCCATGAGAGGTTTCAATTTAAGTATTAGGGGGTTTAGGTAGTGCATTAGATATAATTTTAGGATTCAGCTACGTTAAGTAAGTCATTCATGTATTCCATGAGAAGTTTTAATTTAAGTATTAGAAGGTTTACACAGTGTTACAGAGTGCATTCGATATCATTTTGGGATTCAAGTACTTAAGTAAGTCATTCAAGTATTCTATGAGAGGTAGTCGTAACTGACTAATTTTTCATGATTTTTGAATTTAATTTAAGTATTAGGGAGTTTAGGCTGCCTTAAGTAAGTCATTCATGGGAGGTCACCCATCCCATATCGACTCTCGCTCAAGCACGCTTAATTGTGGATTTTCCCCACAATCAAACCCACTTGGCTTGCTATCCCATTTGCAAAACCTTAGCAATTATTGTGCCTCATGAAGCATTCAAGTAGAGATCCTTTTACTCTTTTTGAATTTAAGTATTAGGGGGTTTAGGCAATGCAGTATATTAGATATGATTTTGGGATTCAGCTGCGTTAAGTAAGTCATTCACGTATGACCATTTCCATGAGAGGTAGTCGTGACTGACTAATTTCTTATGATTTTTAATTATTTATTTATTGATTATTTAATTTTTTTTTTTTTTTTTTTTTTTTTTTTTTTTTTTTTTTAATATTAGGAAAACTTATTTTTATTATTTTTTTGAGGACGTGACATACTTACATATTTCTCTCAAACTGACATACTTACACATTTCCCACAAACTGGATTCAACCAGTATAGATCCATTTTAACCACTAATCTAATTTCAAACTTCAACCTCTCAAACTGACATACTTACACATTTCCCACAGACTCGATTCTAGAACAAGTATACATCCATTTTAACCACGGAAGTAATTTCAAATTTCAAAAAAATATACATGTCAAAGGATTTAATTTCTTCTAGTGCTTGATAATATGTGATTAAGATAAATCCATTTTAACCACGGAAGTAATTTTAAATTTCAAAAAAATATACATGTCAAAGAATTTAATCTCTTCTAGTGATTGATAATATGTGATTAAGATAAATCTATAGAGGTAATTTTTCATTGTTTATATTGTATTTTTGAATATTTTATCATTTTTAATATTTTATATTAAAAATTGAATGACTTACACATTTTCCTCTTATTACCAAATAACTATATTATTTTATCTTTAATTACTTTTTCTTTTCAAGAATTGAAATATTTTACTAAGGTAAATATTAGTACACACAATAGTAGTTAATATAGATATTCACACAATTTTATTTAAGTTATATGTATATATATATAGATATATACACTTGATCTCTGTAAAGTTATATAAAATTATATTATTGAAGACAGATGTGGAAATATTTTATTTATTACTTGAAGAGTGAAAGTGAAGTATCATAGAACCAAGCAGAATGAAAGTGATATACTAGATTGTAAAATGAGCCTCTCTTCTATTTTTAATTATTTATTTATATGGTTATTTATGTTGGAGATCAGATGCATAGCTAGTTTAAACAAAATACACATCAGATAATTCAAGCAAATCAAGGCACATGAATTAACGTGGTTCACCCAACCAATCTGGGCTACGTCCACACAACATAGGCATCGGCAATCTTATTAATCAAACAGGAGATTACATAATTAAATCCTCATAAAACTCTCACCCTCTTAGCAAACAATCCGAATGGTTGCCTGTTATATAGCAAAGAGAATCTAACAACCTCATTAACTCACTCACATCAAATATAGGAGGCATTAATCATCTCCCAACAACCTGGAGCTAATCTAGGAACTGATTCCTATTGTTGTCATCAATTGAGATTTTGCCTATCTTATGCAAAACAGAAAATCTCAACAATCTCCACCTTGACAACAATTAGCCTGATGCCCTGTTATTATTATTATATCTTTTCTGCAAGCCAAGAGAAGCCAAACACCAGCGTAGCTTCTCTAAAAAAACTGGTTTCGTGAACATGTCTGCACAATTATCCTTTGTATGCACCTTTTCCAGAGAGACTCCCCTTTCAGTGATAACCTGTCTTACAAAATGGTACTTGATCGGTATATGCTTTGATTTACTATGATAGGCTGGATTCTTAGCCAAATGTATTGCACTTTGAATTTCACAAAATAACTTGATGTTGTCCTGCAACCTACCAAATTCACCAAACAAACCTTTCAACCAAATCGCTTCTTTGCAAGCATGAGAAGGAGCAATGTATTCTGCTTCAGTAGTGGATAAAGCAACAATCTTATGTAGATTTGACATCGAGCTGATAGCTCCACCTACAAGAGTAAAGACGTAGCCTGAAGTTGACCTTCTCTTATCCAAGTCACCTGCAAAATCGGAACCAACATATCCGCAAACAAATTCACTACTCTTATTGTAAATAATACAATAACTACTTGTGCCTCTCAAGTACCGAAGCACCCATTTCACTGCTGACCAGTGTTCTTTACCTGGATTTTCCATGTACCTGCTGACAACCCCAACTGCATGT
>APFE030919721.1:42719-105855 GCA_000404065.3 Pinus taeda | reverse complement strand
AGTACAAACCATCGCATACATTAAACTTCCTACTACATTGGCATATGGAATTCGAGACATATAATCCTTTTCTTCATCTGTATTAGGACATAAACTCGAAGAAAGCTTAAAATGGGAAGCTAAAGGGACTGACATAGGGTTCACATTATCCATACCAAACCTCAAAAGTATTTTCTCAATATACTTTTGTTGTGATAGCCATAGCTTACCATTGCTCCTGTCTCTGAAAATCTCCATGCCCAAAATCTGTCTTGCTGCTCCTAGATCTTTCATATCAAATGTCCTTGCCATCTGAGCCTTCAACCTGTTAATTTCTTCTATGCTTTTGCTTGCTAAAAGCATATCGTCAACATACAATACCAAGATAATGAATATGCCATTATTTAACTGTTTAAAATAAACACAATGATCATATTCACTTATAACATATTTCTAACTCAACATGAAAGAATCAAACTTCTTATACCACTGCCGAGGCGACTGTTCAGGCCATATAATGACTTCTTGAGCCTGCAGACAAATTTCTCATTGCGATGCTAAACAAACCCTTCTGGTTGTTCCATATATATTTCCTCATCTAAGTCACCATGTAGAAATGTAGTCTTAACATCTAACTGCTGCAACTCTAAATCAAGCAAAGCCACTAATGCTAACACTATTCTAATTGAAACAATTTTAATCATTGGTGAAAAAATCTCATGAAAGTCAATACCGGATTTCTGAGAAAACCATTTTGCAACCAGTCGCGCTTTGTACCTGTCTTCTGTATCATTCACACCCCGTTTAAGCTTGAAAACCCATTTACAACCCACAGTTTTCCTGCCTTTCGGAAGCTCAACCAGATCCCATGTGCCTTTCTTACTCAAGGCCATCATTTCATCCTTCATGGCTGCTTTCCACTTGTCACTTTTCGAACCTTCTATTGCTTCCTGATAGCACAGAGGTTCATTGTCATTAGCAGTAAATGCAATAGAAGTTACATAATCATCATACCTTCTCAGTGGCCATTTGATTCTTGTCGACCTCCTTAAGGATGTTTCCGGCGCTTCCTCTATTGGCTGACTACCATCTGTAGGAACTTCTTGCCGATTAGTATCTGAAACCTGTTCATGATCTAAACCTAAACCCTATTCATGTTCTGATTCTGAAACCTGTTCATGACTAGTATCTGAACTATGGTCATCATGACTATCATTAGAAATGCTATCAAACTGAATGTGCTGAAAGTCAGATACATCATCCTGTTTCAATCTACTATCTACATCTAACTGTGCAAGAGAGGATTCATTAAACTTTACATCTCTGTTGATGATGATTTTGCGGGTAGTAGGATCCCACAATCTATATCCCTTTGTTCCAACACCATGCCCAAAAAAGATATACCTTTTAGACTTTCGATCTAACTTAGTTCACTGATGTTTAGGCACTAGAGAATATGCATCGCAACCAAACACTCTGAGTTTAGAATAGTCACAAGGGTGTCCTTTCCATATCTCTTGCGGAATCTTGCAGTCTATCACCGTCGATGGAGATAGGTTTATCACATAACAAGCTATTGCCACCGCTTCTGTCCACAAATCCTTCGGCAACCCATCGTTACTCAGCATACTCCTTGCTCTCTCTAGAAGAGTTCTGTTCATGCATTCAACAACTCCATTTTGCTGAGGAGTATAAACCGTGGTCTTATGCCTCTCGATCCGTGCATCCTTGCAATAGTTGTCCAACTCCTTGGAAGTAAACTCACCACCATTGTTAGTTCTTAAACACTTTATTGTTCTACCAGTGTTGTTTTCTACCAATGCTCTAAACTGCTTGAAAAACGAAAAAACATTAGACTTTCTTTTCAACATGTAGACCCAAACCTTCCTAGAAAAGTCATCAATGAATGATACAAAATAAGACGAACCACCATATGAAGTTGTAGGGGCTGGTCCACAAACATATGAATGGATATAATCAAGTATGCCTTTAATAGTATGTTTGCCTGTTTTAAACTTTTGTTTACTTTGCTTTCCAAACAGACAATGCTTACAGAAATCTAACTTTCCAGACTTTAGATTTGGAAGTAACTTGCGATCAACCAAAATTTTTAATCCTCTTTCACTCATATGCCCTAATCTTTGATGCCATAAGTGAATGGAACTACTGTCATGTTTAGACACAGTAGACACAAAATCTGACCATGTACCTCCTTCTAACTGAAATAGATTTCCTACTTTCTTAGCTTTCATAACTAGTAAAATACCTTTGTAAATTTTCATTACTCCACCTTGAATTACAGTTTTATATCCATTTGAATCAAGTGCGCCTAATGAAATCAAGTTTTTCCTTAAATCTGGTACATGCCTCACATCAATTAATATTCTAGTTGTCCCATCAAACATTTGTAGTTGTATGCTCCCAATCCCAACAATATTACATGTTACATCATTACCCCTGTACACAACTCCATCATTAATTGATCTATATTCCTTAAACCATTCTTTATGGATACACATGTGGTTTGATGCACCGGAATCTAACAACCAATGTTGACCATGATTTGACACATTAACTGATAATACTTCATCACTCATACCTGAACCTGATGCCGAACCTGTATCTGTCGTATTTGCCTCCTTCTTCTCTGTCGAAGAATCGACTTTTTAAGTTTTCTGCTGTCGCTTCCAGCAGTCCTTCTTTAAATGCCTTTATTTGCTACAAAACCAGCACTTTAGCTTACTCTTCTTCCCTTTCGACTTTGAACGTGAGTCGCTCGGCTTCCTGGGGCGTCTTTCTTTCGAACGACCTCTAACCATCATAGCTTCTCATGTGGAGGTTTCAGAATGCGACCTCCTCCTTGTTTCTTCCGATAATAAGGATGCAACTACATCATCAAACTCAATAGTTTCTGATGAACTAAGACTTATAGAAGTAACAAAATGATCCCATGATTCGGGCAACGAGCACAATAAAGTAATAGCTTTATCCTCGAATGGAATTTTTACTTCTATACTTTGTAATTGCACAAGAAGAGTATTAAAAGCATTTAAATGATCAGCAATCGATGTACCTTCCTTCATTCGCAAACTGTACAACTATCGCTTCAGGAGAATCCTATTGGTTAAGGATTTGGTCATGTACAGGTTCTCCAGTTTCGTCAACAAACCAGCAGCTATTACCTCCGACACGATATTAAACAGGACATCGTCCGCCAGGCATAATCAAATAGCACTTACTGCTCTTTCATCCATCTCGTCCCACTCATCGTCTGTGATGTTGTAAGGCTGTTTGGATTTACCCATCAATGCCTTTACCACGCCTTGTTGGACAAGAAGGTCATGCATTTTCACCTTCCATATCTCGAAATTATTCTTGCCATTAAACTTCTCAATTTCAAACCGGCCACTTTGAGTTTTCGCCATTTTGTATCAATAAAACAAAAAACCCAATAATCTCCAAAAAACCAGCTTTAAATACTATCAATTAACAACACAAACTGCTTATGCCTTTTTAGCCTTTGTGTAAAAAAAAAAAAAATATTTTGCTGTGTGAATCACAATGTACCAATTCTGCAATTTATAACAAAATATATATCTCACCGCACACCATAAAAAAAAAGTTCGAATCACCAATGGAAGGATTGATCCGCTCCACCAAAATCTACTCCACCTCATTTAAATTCATTGAGATCTAGTGAAAGGGATGTTTCCTCAAAACAAAAAAGAAAGAATTTTCAGATCTGGTGGTTTCCTCATGTACAACATTTTTAAATCTGGTGGCTTCCTTTAAGAGAGCACGAATGTGGTGGATGGATGCTAGTATTCCTTATGATTTTCGGTGGAAAAAATTACGGTGGAAGTTAAATAAACTACTAAGCATCCCTTATGATTATATGCACTGGAATATAAACATACTTTAATGCCTCCGCATCACCAGCACACACAATTACCAGCGCAGACCCACCATTTAATAAACAAAAAACAATACAAAAGAAAAAACAATGCTTGGACTTACACACACTCTCCAGCACGCACCATTTGAGCCGCACCAATTGAAGGTTTCAGCTATATGTAGCAAGCACCAATTGAAAAGAGAATCCACACTTCCGCAGGCTTCCCAAAACAAAGCTCTCTCAACTGGCGGCCTTTACACTGATATCCAACACTATAAACCAACTGTTCAGTTCCGCATACAATCCCACACTACGCACCAGCACAGCACTTGGCATGAACAACGAACACGCAGGTTTATATCAACTCCAGCATGCACAATTTCAAGCCTCCACGCAAGCTCAACCAGCTCCACGCTTGTTTGAACAATAGTGCGTATACAACACTGCCTTCAGTCTACACGCAAGTAGGAAACACCACGCAACAATCAATATAACAAGTGCTCGACAATACAACAACCAATACAACAATACTCCAGTGCTACACGCAGGTGCAGCAACACAACAATCTCTAATACTCCTCAGCGCTGCAAACCTCCACACAGGCAGACAGCAACAACAGTCCAACATGCCTTTGCGCTCCACCTCCAGCCCGGTCCAGCTGCGCCACGCCTCCAACTACTCTAATACCACTTGTTGGAGATCAGATGCACAGCTAGTTTAAACAAAATACACAGCAGATAATTCAAGCAAATCAAGACACAAGAATTAACGTGGTTCACCCAACCAATCTGGGCTACGTCCACACAACATAGGCATCGACAACCTTATTAATCAAACACGAGATTACATAATTAAATCCTCATGAAACTCTCACCCTCTTAGCAAACAATCCGAATGGTTGTCTGTTATATAGAAAAGAGAATCTAACAACCTCATTAACTCACTCACATCAAATATAGGAGGCATTAATCATCTCCCAACAACCTGGAGCTAATCGAGGAACTGATTCCTATTGTTGATTTTTCCTATCTTATGCAAAACAGAAAATCTCAACAATTTAATTTTTGTTTTCTTTTGTTTTAGGACAATGACATACTTACAAGTCTCTCATACTCGATTGTAGAATGAGTCTCTAGGTTACTTTTAATTATTTATTTATATGATTTTTTTTTGTTTTTGTTGACATGATCGGAAATTATTTTTATTAGTTTTTTGAGGACATGATATACTTATACATGTCCCTCATACTCTATTGTAGAATGAGCCTCTAGGGTGAATGAGCCTCTCTTCTGTTTGTAATTATTTATTTATATGGTTATTTCATTTTTGTTTTGGTTGAAATTAGCAAATTTTTTTTTAAGTCTTTATTTGAGTATAATGACATACTTACACGTCCTTCATACTCGATTGTATAATGAACCTCTTGGTGATTTTTAATTACTTATTTATATGATTATTATTATTTTTGGTTGATTTTAGCAAACCTTATTTTTATTATTTTTTGAGGACCTAACATACTTAAACATTTTCCTTATATTGGATTGTAGAACCAATATAGATCCATTTTTACCACGGATCTACCAAGAGCTCACACAATCAAATTTCATACAGAAAAACGTACACATCAAGAGATTTAATCCCTTCTAGTGCTTGGTAAATATGTGATTAGAATAGATCTATAGTGGTAATTTTTCATTGTTTATATTGTATTTTTTAATATTTTATCATTATTAGTATTTTATATTAAAAATTGAATGACTTACACATTTTCCTCTTATTAACAAATAACTACATTGTTTTATCTTTAATTACTTTTTTTCTAGCATTGAAATATTTTACTAAGGTAAACATTATTATACACATAATAGAGAGAGAAAGTTCATATTGAAGTCTAAAATGTATTAGTTAATATGGATATTCAAAAATTTATTTAAGTTTCCTTATGAGTTATTTATAGAGAAATATATATATTTTATATATTTAATCTATATAAAGTTTTATAAAATTATATTATTTAAGATAGACAAGGAAATATTTTATTTATTACTTGAAAAATGAAAGTGAAATTTCATATAACCAAGTAGAATGAAAGTGAAATATTGGATTGTAAAATGAGCCTCTAGTCAATCTTTAATTGTTTATTTATATGATTATTTAATTTTTGTTTTTCTTGTTGACATTAATGAAAATTAATTTTATTGTTTTTTGAGGAGGTGACATAGTTACACATGTCCCTTATACTAGATTGTAGGATGAGCCTCTCTTATATTTTTAATTAATTATCTATATGATTATTGAACTTTTGTTTTTTTGTTTTGGTTGACATTAGGTAAAATTACTTTTATTATTTTTTGAGGACAATGACATACTCACAAGTCCCTCTTAATGGATTATAGAATGAGCTTCTCAGTTATTTTTAATTATTTATTTATATGGTTTTTTTTATTGTTTTTTTTTTTTTTGTTGACATTAGCTAAAAATATTTTTATGAGTTTTTGAGTACAATGACATACTTACACATTTACACTTACCTCATACTCGATTGTAGAATGAGCCTTTTCATGATTTTTAATTATGTGTAAGTATCTCATGTTCTCAAAAAATAATAAAATCATTTTCGCTATTGTCAACCAAAGCAAACAAAAAAACAAAAATTAATTAACCATATAAATAAACAATTAAAAATTTACTAAAAGTTCATTTTTCAATGATTGTTTCACTTTCATTCTACTTGGTTCTTTGATATTTCACTTCCACCCTTCAAGTAGTAAATAAAATATCTCCATATCTATCTTAAATTATATACTTTTTGAATATCCATATTAACTAATATATATATATATATATATAGTTTGAATATCCATATTAACTAATATATTTCAAGTATGAATTCTCTCTCTATTCTGTGTCTATCACTGTTACCTTAGTAAAATATTCCAATGTTGGGCAAGAAAAAGTAACTAAAGGTAAAATGATATAGATGGTGTGAAACCTCCACCAAATCTCAAGAATGTGATTAATGTG
This sequence comes from Pinus taeda, assembly GCA_000404065.3. Lineage (NCBI taxonomy): Eukaryota > Viridiplantae > Streptophyta > Pinopsida > Pinales > Pinaceae > Pinus > Pinus taeda. Next base: position 98,957 of record APFE030919721.1, on the reverse strand, counting down.
AAAGACAATACTATTATTAGTATATTTATTTCTTAATAAGAGTAAAATGGGTAAGTCATTCAATTTTTAATAAAAAATATTAATAATGATAAAATATTCAAAATTGCAAAATAAACAATGAAAAATTACTACTATAGATCTATCTTAATCACATATTTACCAAGTATTAAAAGAGATTAAATCTCTTGACATTTTCAAGTTTGAAATTTAATCCCTCTTGGCTCTTGATAAATAAATAAATAATTAAAATAAATCTATATTGGTATTAACAAATGAAGAACTGATGTAAAAATGACCTAGAGAATGGGTTCGATTTATGCTACTAATCGGTGGGATTATAGATCTCTACAGGGTTCTCCACGCACCAAAATTTTCTTAACAAATTTTCCAGAAATTCTGCGCTTTGAGACTCGTAGCGAATATCCTTCCTCGCATATTTGTTATGTGGCATCGAGCATCTTTCCCATCACGTCCTTTTATATTTTCCCATCGGCTATGGCTCAATCCTCCATCTCCCTTGCTGCTAATTCCAACCACAATGTGTTTATCAATTATTGTGGTCTAGACGCAAAGAAATTTGTTTCCAGCCACCTCTACAGGGTTCTTCGTTTACATGGACCGAGAGTCTTCCTCGATCAGCCTGAATTACAATGGGGAGATGATTTCAGTGTCCACATCGAACATTGGCCTCAGTTCATGTGGCAATATTCTTTGAAGGATATGTCGATTCAAGTTGATGTGAGATGAATTTGTCTAAAGGTTGGACACTAACGCACCTATAATTCTTATATCACATGAAGCTTGATCAATTTCATGACCCTATCATTAAATTAATCCCAACCACAACTTTAAACACACCTAGAGGACTTGTAGTTAAATTAATCCCAACTCCCTCGTCGTTAAATACACATCATCTAATTAAATTCAAAAGGTATTAAAGGGTATTTAATACAGAGTTGGTAAATATGGGCAAGGGCTAAGAAGTGTGCCATAGGGCATTAAATGCCCTGTACATGCAGGTTGTATAACAATATAACACATTGCCTTGGTTGCTACATAAATTGAAAATAAAGGCAATGTGTTATATTGCTACACAGCCTGCATGTACCACGACATTTCATGCCCTATGGCAGGCTCGTTAACCATTGCAGTAAATATGTATGGGCAATCATTCACTCTGCAACTGTTAGTGCAACTATGCAAGTTCATAAAATCATTCATTTTGTATAATAGTCCATCATGTGTCTTAATGATTTTCTAGACAGAAATTAATGAATAAGAAATGCATGTTTAGATAAATATGATTGTAAAAGTATTTTTGCATAATAGAGAGAGTGAGAGGGTGAAGTCTTAGAGGTGAAGAGAAAAAATCACTGTGGAGCAAATATTGGTGGGTGCCTTAAAACATTTTCTTATAAAGTTTTTGATAGAATTACTTCTTCGCAACCCTTGGTGAAGTGTAAACATTAGTAAGAATTTTGTAACCCTAGTAAAAATTTTGTTTCAATTGGAGATGCAACCTCCATTTATCAAGCCAATGTATTTTCATATGTTTTTATATCTTAATCCAAAGTATGGTTTGTTGTGATATGGCTTTAAACTTTGATGTCTAATTTTACAGCAACCACTCTCTTTTACTATGTTCTACCATGAGTCATTTCTGTGTTTTTATATGCTCCGTAGAAATGAAGAATTTCATTTCGAAAGTGTTTTGTTGAGGCATAAACTCCTTTTCTCTACCTGTAATTTCTTTCACATGGTATGAAAGCCAAAGGGTAGTTTTTTTTTAGCGTATTTTCTAGCAATGACAAAATTTTTTATAGTGAGAAATGGAAGCATCAAGCACAAGCTTGAATAATCCTCATATATGTCAGTTTAATGGAAACAATTATGACTACGAGGCAATAACAATGAATGCTATGTTTTCTTCTCAAGACATTTGGGATTTTATAGAGATTGGTTTTCAAGAACGAGTAGATGCAGCAACATATAATGTCTTGGCACAACCAGAAAGGGATTTTTTGAGGGACAATAGGAAGAAGGATGCAAAATCCATTTTTTACATCTTTCAAGCAGTCCATGCAAGAATTTTCCTAAGGATTGCAGCAATAACAAAGTCCAAGCAAGCATGGGACACCCTCTAAATAGCCAACCAAGACATGGCAAAAGTAAAGACAACAAAGCTACAAATGAAAAGGAGATATTTTGAGACAATTTATATGAAAGAGTCTAAGAATGTAGACTAGGTTTTTACACATGTATTTGGACTAGTTACTCAAATATGGTCTCATGGTGAGACACTTGAGAAAAGGGGAATAGTTGAGAAAGTATTGAAAAGTCTGCAACAAGGTTTGATACCATTGTTGCGGCCATAGAAGAGAAAAAGAATCTCTCACAATTTTCAATAGATGAGCTTCATGCATCACTGATTTCTCATGAACATAGACTGAATAGAGCAACAAGATCCTCATTAGAACATGCCTTTAAGGCATAAGTTTCATTTGGTCAAAGTAGAGGCAGAGGAAGATCGATTGTTAGATGAAGAGGAAGAAGCCCACACAGAGGTGGAAGAGGCAACCCTTCAAGCTCAATTGGAAGGGACATCATTCAAAACTCAAATCAAGGCCCAAGCCAAAATCAAGCACAAGGTCAGAGGTATGATAAATCTCATGTTCAATGTCATTATAGTAAGAAGTACAGTCATTATGCAAATGAATGTAGAAAGAAGCAATATGACATAAGTAACAAACCAAGTGTAAATTTCAAAAAGTAAAATCACGACTATGCTTGCATGTTTTTAGCTTGTAATGTAGCACAAGGAAAACATAGTGATGTATGGTTTCTAGATTCAGGGTGTAGAAACCACATGATAGGGACATAGATTTTTTTTCCAATTTAGATGAAAGTGTGAAATTTGAAGTGACATTAGGGACTGATAGAAAGGTCTCTATCATGGGCAAAGGTAGAGTCAATATTCTAACAAATAAGAGGGAGAATAAATACATGTCAGATGTTTATTTTGTCCCTCTTCTGAAGCATAACCTCATAAGTATTGGACAACTCATGCAAAAGGGATATAATGTATTTTTCAAAAATGTTGAGTGCACAATTTTGGATAAGCCTCCAAGTAGGCAATTGATTGCAAAAGTTCAAATGAGAAGAAATATAATGTTTCCCTTAAAGATAAAATCAGATTTGAAGGAAGGAGGTGCACAAGCACAAATGTCAATGAATTCACAAGAGGATGAAATAAAAAATACAACTGTCACACAAGTAAACTATCAAGGAGAGGTCAAAGATGAAAATTGGTTATGGAATTTGAGAATTGGTCATCTTAACTTTGAAGGTTTGAATTTGTTGCATAGGAAAGGCATGGTGAAGGGATTCCACTCACAGAAAAACAAGACAGCCTATGTGAAGGATGTATCTTGGGCAAACAACATAGACATACATTTCCAGTAGGAAAGCCAATAAGGGAAAAGGCACCTTTGGAGATTGTCCATTCAGATTTATGTGGACCAATGCATACACCATCAATTGGTAGCATCCATTATTTTTTGACTTTCATAGATGATTATACAAGGAAGACATGGGTGTACTTCCTAAAATAGAAAAGTGAAGTGTTTGAGTGCTTTCGTCAATACAAATCTCTTGTTGAAAAGCAATGTGCACACTACATAAAAGTCTTGAGGACTAATAGAGGTGGCATATACATCACAAATGATTTCCTTTTATTTTGCAAGGAACATGGAATTCACAAGCAATTCCTCAACAGTGACTCCCTCTACTCCTATTCAAGCTTGACGAAGCATGCAACAAGTAACACCATCAACAAATAAACAGGACAATGTCACACAATCAAGGAAGTTCTTCTCCAAGCATGCTGCAAAGTGCAACAACAACTCACATGTCAAGCCCCTCTTTCGCAAGCATAAGAAAACCAAAATTCCGAAATTTAAATGAAATTTATGAGCAAGATTAAGTTGATAGTAGCGTTGGTCTAAATTCCTTATTTGAATTATTTTGTCATGTAGATGACCCAATCCATTTTGAAGATGCAGTCAAAGAAGAAAAACGGGTTGTAGAAATGGAGGAAGAAATAGAAGCAATAGAAAAGAATGACACATGGAAGTTAGTGAACCTTCCACAAGGAAAAGAAGTCATTGGAGTGAAGTGGGTATATAAGACCAACAAAAATGTTGAGGGGGATATTGAAAGGAATTAAGTGAGGCTAGTTATCAAAGGATATAAGAAACAACATGGAAGAAATTATGCATACACATTTGCACCAATCACGAGGATGGAGACAATGCATACAATCGTATCGATTACAACGCAACATAGATGGAAAGTGTATCAAATGGATGTGAAATCAACGTTCCTGAATGCAATGCTGAAAGAGGAAGTATATGTTTTGAAACCACCTGGTTATGAGGTAGAAGGCCAAGAAGACAAGGTGTATAGGTTGAGGAAAGCTCTTTATGGGTTGAAGCAAGCACCATGTGCATGGTATAGCAAGGTAGATGCTTACTTGTTGGAAAATGGCTTCGACAAATGTGATGGAGAGCCTACTCTCTACATCAAAGAGAGCGATGGTAAGATTCGTACTATTGTCTTATATGTAGATGATTTAATTTTTACATACAACGATGATTTCCTCATCGTTGATTTCAAATAAGTCATAAAAAGTGAATTTGAAATGACTGACTTGGGGTTGTTAAGATATTTTTTGAGCATAGAAGTGAAGCAAACAAAAAATGGTGTTTTTAATTCCCCAAAAAAGTATGTAGCAGACATTTTGGAGAGGTCTAAAAGGAAGAACAACAAGCCCGCACCAACTCCAAATGTCATGGGGTTGAAGTTGAGAAAAGAATATTGTAGCAGCAATATCAATCCAACATTATACAAACGTATGGTGGGAAGCTTGATGTATTTTCCCACCACTAGGCTAGATATAATGTATGTAGTGAGTCTGGTGTCGATTTTCATGGAGACACCTAAGGAGATGCATCGGAAAACAATGAAAATGATTCTAAGGTATTTCCATCGGACGCAATACTATGGTATTTTATACACTACTACAAATGAGTTTAGGCTGGTTGGTTACACTGACAGCCACTGGGCAGGAAGTGTTGATGAGAAAAAGAGAACGTTAGGATATGTTTTTCATTTGGGTTCTAGAGCCATTTCAAGCTTAATATGTTGTCGCAACATCAGCAACATGTCAGATAGGTTGGATGAGAAGGATGTTGAGGGATCTATGCCACGACCAAGAGGGAACAACACCTATTTTCTGTGACAACACTGCCACAATTTTACAATCAGAGAACTCTATTTTTCACAAGAGGATCAAGCACATTGATGCTAAATTTCATTTTATTAGAGATTTAATTAACAATGGTGAAATTTTGTTGCAGCACTACAGGTCGTAGGAACATTTTTCTAATATTTTCACAAATCCATTTGTAGGAATTTAAAGGGTAAGTTCCTTACATAGAACACCAAAGGACATCTCTCACAAACAGATAACAGGTTAGTACACCAGTATCCTTAACGTGGTTAAAACCCTCAAAGAAGGAAGTAGTCCACAACCTAAGCCAACATGGCCACTTAAGGAAATTTATTAAGGTAAAAGAAAGAAAATTTGCATATGATTCTCTCAAAAACAGGCACCTAACAAATGACCCTCCATGCTCTTTAAATAGAGATCATGGACCAATCAAGTGTGAAGCCACAGATCAAGTGTTAGTAATACCGAGGAGATAATGAACCGTCGGATCACCTCGTTTCTATAACATATCGTGACCGTCGTAACATAAGTTACAAAAATTGCATACTAAAGAAACACACTTTACCTAACTATACACTAGACCAAGTTATACTTAATTATAACTTATGTGTCAGAATCTCCTAGCATCCCCCCTTAAGAATAACTTGGAATAGGATTGAAGGATGTAAAAATATGACACAACAGGAGAAGGAAGCAGGCATTAGAGCCTATCCCCCCTTAGTGAGAACTTCATGAACTCCAACCATAAATTTAAGTTTAGTAAACATCTCCTCTGTGAGAGCCTTTGTAAATATGTTTTCAACTTGATCATCCATTGAACAATATTGCAATTTAAGAACATGGTCATGAATGAGATTCCTGATGAAGTGCACGTGTAGTTCAATGTATTTTTTGTGCTGATGTTGGATTGGATCTTCACATAGTTGAATGGAACTTTTATTATCACACCGAAGTGTAGTCGGATGTTGTCGCTAAAAAACAAAATCTCACTGGATCTCACAAAGCCACGGGGCTTCCTTACTTGCTTCAATGACACCATGATACTCTGTTTTTGCTGAAGAAAGATAAATCGCACTTTGATTCTTGCAAGCCCATGTAATAGGTCCAGAACCAAGAGTGAAGACATAACCTGTAGTAGACTTCTGATCGTCACGGTCACTAGCCCAATCAGAATGAGTGAAACCAACCAATAGAGGAGATTCTTTTGCACTATAATGAATCCCAAACTGAACTGTACCTCAAACAAAACTAAGTATTCAATTTCATGTGGGTTTTGCATAAATCGAGAAACAAGGCCAACAACAAAGGAAAGGTGAGGATATGTGTGGGTCAAATACAAAAACTTTCTAACAAGATGATGGTATAATGTATCATTAACTTTAGGGGAAGTAGAAGTGACTAAAAGTTTGGCTCCAAACTGAAAGGGAGAAGGGGCTGGCTTATAGTCTTCCATGTGAAAGTCGCGTAGAAGATCACAGACATACTTGGATTGGGAAAGGGAAATACTTTCTTTGGATTGCAAAACTTGAATACCAAGAAATAATGCAAATGTCCTAAGTCTGTCATTTAAAATTGCTTTTTAAGGCTAGACTTCACATGGTTTATAAGGTTGGGATCACTACGAGTAAGGATAAGATAATCAACATAAACAACAAGAATGATAAGAGACTTACCCACATTCTTGGTGTAGACAATATTGTTAGAGTGACACCTAGAAAAGACAGTATCTAAAAGAAAGCTATCTAATTTGGCATACCAAACCCGAGGGGCTTGCTTGAGACCAAAATGAATTTCTTAAGCAGACATAAAAGGCTGGAATCTGTTTGTATAAAGCTAGGATGTTGTTCCGTATATATTTCTTCATGCAAGTCCCCATGCAAGAAGGTGGATTTAACATCCATCTAATGGACTTCCCATTTGAAAGAGGCAGCAAGGGAAAGAACAAGGTAGATAGAGTTCATTTTTGCAATAGGGGAGAAGGTTTCAGTCTAGTCAATGCCTTCAACTTATGAAAAACCCTTATCAACAAGACGAGATTTATGTTTATCAACTTTTCCATCTAGTCCAAACTTGTTTTTGTAAACCCATTTGCATATAACAAGTTTTTCTCTCTTTGGAAGAGGAACAAGGTCTGATGTATCATTTTCCAATAATGAAAGATATTATTCATTCATAGCTACGTCCCAATCTGGATGGCTTGAAGCTTCTACAAAGGTGTCAAGATCATAATTCGTTGAAGCATGAGCCAGTTAAAAATAGGCTCTATCGAGTTGAGAATGTGTACGACGTTGATCTGTAGGATAACATGCAAGAGAGCCTATTGCATCGTGAGTAGCACGGACCCATTTTGGAAGCTAAGGAGCTAAAGGAGGATCTTGAGAAGGTGGGGGAGGATTCGCATCCTCACTATCATCATCTGAAGAAGGAATATTTTCAAAAGTAGAAGGGATAGAAAGAGGTGGCACATCCGCCAAACTAGGCTTGTAAGCCGATATATCTTTAGCAAACTTTACATCTCTTCTAATGATAACATTTTTGGATTTAGGTTGAAGAAATTTATATCCTTTGACATCTTCAGAATATCCACGAAAAATACAGTTTTCACTCTTAGCTTCTAATGCTTTATATTTCTCATCTGGAATATGGGCCCATGCTTCACTTCCAAAAACACGAAAGTGACTTCAATTTGGTTTAATTGAGCTCCATGCTTCTTCTGGAGTGATATTCTTTAAAACCTTAGTAGGAGTGTGATTTACTATGTAATTTTCACAGTTAATTGTTTCTGCCCAAAAATTAAGACTAAGTCCTTTAGATTGTAGCATGCAATTAGCCATTTCCTTTAAGGTGTGATTTTTCCTTTCAACTACACCATTTTGTTGTGGAGTATATGGAACAGTATGTTCCAATTGAATTCCATGCTCAGTGAAAAATTTGATGAATTTGTTGTTAACATATTCTTTGTCATTATCAGATCTTAACTTAAGAATTTGATGTCCAGATTCTTTCTCAACAAACACCTTAAAGGCCAAGAACATGTTAAAGTCTTCGCTCTTGAGTTTTGAGAAGTATACTCAAGTGAATCTAGATAAATCAGCAATTAAAGTTGAGAAATACTTGTAGCCAAAGAATGAAACAACTAGAGGTGGACCACATAAATCACTATGCACAAGTTGTAAAGGGGCTGAAGTGTGCCAAGAGGAACTTTTTTCAAAACTATCACAATGATGTTTTCTAAGTACACATCTGGAACAAACACCATCTCTGCAAGATACCATAGGAAGACTTGTCACGATATTTTCTTTACATAGATTTTTAAGGGAGCGATAGTTTAAGTGACCACATCACTCATGCCAAAGCTTTCTCACTTCATCATTATGAGCAACAAATACTGAGGGAAGAGATGATGACCCAAATTTTTTAATCTTATACAACCTTGTAGAATCATTAGCAATGTATGTAGCTAAAATCTATCTACGATCCCTTAGATATTTAATTACAACATCATGAAATGAAAATTCAATAGTTTTACCTTCACCTAAATGAGTTATCTGATATATAGATAGAAGGTTGCAGGATAAGGTAGGAACACATAATACATCATTAAATTGACCATTGTCTAGATGAATAGTTTGAGTCCCTACAATACTAAGAGATCTATCATCACTAACATATATATTTTGGTGTTGCAATCATTTAAAGAAGAAAACATGTATTTTTTTCATGTGATAAGATGCTCGAGAATCAATGAGCCACTCATGAGAATAAGAAGAAGAAGATATATTTAGTGCATAACCAGACCGAGATGCTTGACAACCACATACATAAAGTGTTATTCCTGAAGATGAAGTTAAAGTTGAAGAGTGCTCCAAATGGATATTATGCTTCTTCATTGCTTCTTCTAAGGCTTCCATCTTCTTAAAGCATTTGGATTCTAAGTGGCCTTCACAATTACAAAATTTGCAATTTCTATCAGTCTTTTTCCCTTTGCTTTTAATTGCCTTATCATTTTGTTGAGTTGACTTTTCATAGTGAGATTGAAATTTTTTAGGACCTTTGTTTGGTTTAGGACCATTTTTTTTAGGATGTTGCTTCTTAGGATTCTTTGAACTTGGTTCATGCTGGGTTCTTAAGGCTGTTTTAGGAGAGTTTCCAGTATTAAGAAGATCAAGATGTAAGAGTTTTTGTTTCTCTCTTATAAAAGAATCACAAAAGGCATCAAAAGAGGGGGACTTGTAGTCTTATCATTATGAAATAAAGGCCTCTCTAGTAGAATGGAAAGTGGAAACAAACACAGAGTATGTTGGTCCTAACTTAGTAAGAATGGAATGGATAAGGCTACCTACTTCTTTTTTAACCTTAACACCTTCCAAGAGAAGTCTAACAGTCTTAAACTTGGACAAACAATCTTCAATGGGAAAAAATTTATTGAGGTCCAACGTAAGAAACTCATTTTAGAGTTGATGGGCTCTAATTCAATTTTTTATTTCAAAAACTTATTGAGCTTTTTCATTGCTTCACTGGGGGTATCAATTTCTGCGATATGGAATCTAAAGTCTAGAGAAATAAACATCCCTATCATCCCACATGCTTAACATTTCTTATTTTCCCATTTAGCTTGCTTATCTTCATCTTGACTTTATACTCTTTGCTTCAAGCTATTCTATAAATGCCTTTACTTCTAAGTAAATCTACCATGTATGATAGCCATGGGAAGTAGATGGTGTTGTCCAGAATAAATAGGTGTGGACTTTCTATTGTAAAATAAAATGAAGTTTTATATGCTAAAACTAAGTGTTCCAATGGAAATATCTCGAAAAATTAAGTCGATTAAAAAAATGGCTCTGAAAACAACTTCCAGATGAAGAAGTTATGGTTTTTTGAAGAAACGTTGTTGAAGATGCCAACAAACCACGTGAATGTTGGGAAGTTGATGATAATGTTATATTTGAAAAACAAAATCCCCCCTTTCCAAACTTAATCTAATTATCTCACTTTAAAAAAAAATTACTTTATGTGACCTACTTTTACAAATAAGTCAAAGTCACTTTTACAATGGTATTTTATGAACTATCCACTAAATTGTAACTTAAATAAAAGATAAAGTGGCTTTAGAATTATAAGTGACTCACTTTTTATAATGGGTGAGAACGTTTTTACATAAGGTAACTTTAAAACATAAAATACATGTGTTTTTTGAAAAAGTAACTCGACAAAAAACAAACTTGAACCCAAGACCTCTATTCTCATAAAGTAACTTTAGACCAAGTGGACTGGTTTAAAAGATTAGTAATTTTTGGAAAGGAGGAAGGGTTTTTTTTTTTTTTTGCTCATTGAAACTTTGGGTTGCATGCTTACTTCAAAAACCCTTTTTTGCCTACAAAACAAAAAGACAACCACACAACCCAACCGAACAAGAAACAGTATCGAGGCCTTACGGCTTAAAGTTAGATTTGACCAAAAACTATTATTTTCCTCAATGTTCCAATTTTCCGGGATCTCACTAAGGTGCAGCGGAAAATAGCATATGTATGAGAAAAATCCTTTCTTTTCATTTTTTATTTGCCTAGATCGCACAGAGTTGTGCGGCAAAGAGCATACACAAAAATTAAAGGTACAAATCTGGTAATAAAGAAAAATTAGATGATTATAAACCAAAATGAATAGAGGGATAAATAACTATAACTGCAAATAAAGACTACATACCTCCAGATCTTAAAAATGACATAGCTAGGGCTACCGAAAACCTTTTCACGTGAAATGAAAGGGGCTCATCACTAGAATAGATGCTCCTAACACAATAGATTAGTCCTATCGGTCTGAAAGCAGTGAAAAAGATAGATATAGGAAATGACAGTCGGATGCAGTTGTATCGACTTCGGATTTAGATCACAAAGGGATGCAGCCCTCAAATAAATCTATTACGATGTAAGAATTTAGAGGGTAAGTTCCTTAGATTGAACACAAAAGGACACTACTCACAAAATGATCACAGATCAATACACCAGTACTATTGATGTGGTTAAAACCCTCAAAGAAGGAAACAGTCCACGACTTGAGCCAATAAGGCCACTTCAGGCAATTTATAAATGTAAAATAAATAAAATTTACATAAGCTTATCTCATAAAAGGTCACCTAACGAATGACCTTCCATGCTCTTTAAATAGAGATCATGGACTAATTAGGTGTTAAGCCACATATCAAGTGTTAATAATATTGAGAAGAGAATGAACTGTCGGATCACTTCATGTCTAGAACATATCATGACTGTCAGATTGTAAGTTACAAAAATTACATAAAAAAGAAACACACTTTACCTAATTATACACTAGACCAAGTTATACTTAATTATTTCCTATGTGACAAAATATCCTAACACCATTGGCATGTGAAATTTTTGTTTATCTTAGAGACTATTTGGGAATTGTCAATAACGACAGTTGTAATTAAGGGGGAGTGTTGGAAAATTAATCTCGACCACGACATTAAACACACATCATATAATTAAATTCAAATGGGTATTTAATACAGTGTTGGTAAATATGTATGGGAAAGCATTCACTCTGCAACTATTACTTGCAATTCGGAACCTCTGCAAGTTCAGAAAATCATTCATTTTATATAATTGTCCATCATGTGTCTTAATGATTTTCTCTCACATAAATTAATGAATCAAAATGTATGTTTAGATAAATATGAATGTAAAAGTAATTTCTCATAACAGAGAGAGTCGAAAGGGTGCAAGTCTTAGAGGTGAAGAGAGAAAATTGTGGAGAAAATATTGTTGGGCACATGAAAACAGTTTCTTACAGAGTTTTATAGAGAGTTACTCTGCAACACCTGGTGAAGTGTAAACCGCAGTAAGATTTTTTTTTTTTACTTGGATATGCAGCCTCCATTTATCAAACAAATGTATTTTCATATGTTTCGATATCTTAATCTAAAGTATGTTTTTTTGCGATATGGATTTAAACTTTCATGTCTAGTTTTACCGCAACCACTCTCTTTTACATTGTTCTACCTTGGTCATTTTTTGTGTTTTTTACAAGCTCTTGCCTAGTTGCGATTTTCTCACTGAAATTGAAGAATTTGATTTTCGTAAGTTTTTTGTTGAGGCATAAACTCCTCTCCTCTACCCTGTAATTTCTTTCACAGACTCGGGGCAAAAAGAGACCTTATGTTGAAGTGTTAGATGAACTCACAAGGAAAACCAACTATGATCATCAGAGTTTGTGGCACAATTGCAACAAGATTCAAAAGTAGAGAGATGCTCTTCGCGAACTTGCAAAGAGAAGAAATTTTGATGTGGAAGTGTGTAATGAGTGAGAAATCAAAATCCCATCCCCTATGTCTATTATATTATATTATGTTACATGTAGTTGCATAGGAAACTTCTTTTTCTCATTTTTTTTATTTATGTTCGTGTGAATAACCAGTGATGAGGGGAAGCTATTACAAAAGGTTGTTGATGAGGTCTTAGAAAAGGTGAAAATGGTAGCCTTAGCCTAGGATGTAGCTAAATATCCAACCAGTCTGGATGAGAAAGTGGAATATTTTGATTTTTTTTTTGTTGTGGCAACAATAAAGTGAAAAACTTAGATCTTGGGAATTGTGGGATTAGGTGGTATAGGAAAGACCACATTGGAAACATAATTATTCAATAGGAAAACATCAGATTGTAGTAGATCATGTTTCTTATCTCATGTTAAAGATCATGTAGGTAATCATTTAATTCCATTGCAGAAAAAAACTCCTTCAGATGTTGAATGTACCAAGTGAGGAAATAAACAGAGTTACGAATGTTGGTGAAGGTAAAGGGATGATCAAGAATTATCTATCATCATCTAAAACGTTAGTATTCATAGATGATGTAGATCATGATCATCACGTTGATGCACTTTGCCACATCAAACTGTAATTCACCCTGATAGCTTAACAGTGATTACATCTAGGAACAAACAGGTTCTCATAAACTCAAATGTCAAAGATGAGTCCATATATACCCTAAGTGGCCTTAGTGAAAAGCATTCTCTTGATTTTTTATGTTTTCATTCCTTCAGCGAGTCATATCCACCCCAAGAATTTGAATCTTTAGTGGAGAAGTTAGTAAAAGCCTGCAATGGATTTCCTTTAACTTTAAAGGTAATTGGGGCACTTCTTAAACAAAAAAACAAATCCTATTGGGAAGATGAATTGAATAAACTTGGATGCACACTTCACAGTGGAATAAAACAAAAACTTCAAATCAGTTATAACGCTCCTTGGAGGAGGACAAAAGGATATTCTTGGATATTGCATGTCTTTTCATAGGAGAAGACAAGGATATTGTGATAAGAATATTGGGGTAGGGGTTTCAAAATTTATAGGACACATGTCTAGTAGAAGTCGATCATGAAAAAAAGATAAAAATGCATGATCACCTTAGAGACATGGGAAGAGAACTTGTCAAAGCTCCAGCATTTCCATGTCGTCTCTGGCGTTGGACAGAGGAGGAAAATAATGATTTTTTGTGGAAAGCATCAATAAATGTTAAATCATTCAATCTGGTTAATTCTACAATCATTTTTTTTTTTAAATTCTCTCATCTTTTTGCAAAAAGAATGGGTAATATCTGTCAAGTTTTTAGAATGGACAGATAACAGTCGTGCGAGGAGTTAGAATAGTTTGTGGAGAATATGAAGACGATAACTTTGATTGTGAATACGGTCATATTTATGACGATATTAATATGAGTAGTTTGCAATTCCTTGATGTTGAAGGTGATTGTATGGAACACATTTTGACAAGGCTATTGTTGTGGCTAAATCTTACACCAGTAGCACAAGTGCAGCAAGAAGCAAGGAAATCCCCCTAGAGACAACCTTTGGGTTGATAGTAGACTAGTGCCTAGGACCTCTTAAATAGAGGAGTGCTTGTGAGGTTATATTGTAAGGGGGGTTATAGCACTCCAATTGTCATGTAAAACAAAAAGGAAATAGGAGGGGATTGGTTCAATAAGCTTTCAAAGAGGAATATTCAGGCCAACTCATGGATCCAAATGTTGGAGGGTATTTGGGCAATCTAAAAAAGAAATGCCTTCTCCTTCTGGTGGTCGACACACTAAAATGAGACAACTTAAACTGAAGCTGTATTGATGGTGGATAGGAAAAAAGAAGAAAGAAAATAGATGCATAGGGTTGTAGAAAATAGAATCCTAGGCATCAATGTTCCAGCGGAAAGGGGAATTCAAAGGATAGATTTGTAAGCAAGAAGAATCCTAAACCATGGTTTTCCAATGAGATGATAGAAATAGAGGAGGAAAATATGGTTTCATATCAACATAACATGGGTATCATTCTCTGCCAAAGCAGCTAAGATAAATGCATAGATTGAAGAGGAACCAAATGCGTTCATTACATTATTTCAAAGAAATAAAAAAACAAGTGAAATGAGATTACCAAGAGGAAATTGCTACACATTAAGAATGCTTGGAATCAACATGGAAACACCATTTATCTTAAAGGACTCAATAACCTGTCCATACACACAGCCATGATATTAGTGAAGTCCCATAAAAACATATTGAACCAAAATGGCCACACAGAGTTCAACCCTCACAAGTCTGAGAATTGAGAACCCCCTTATAATGTTACTTCCCCGTCTTTATAAGAAAAGGGGGGAGAGCTTGAGTTATAGTCAAAATATCTTAGAGTACAGAGCCCCAGCTACCATACTAGACTAGCTGTGTCAGCCTCTGTAAGGCTCTGCTACCTAAATATTACAATAAGGAACCCATCCTTTCTTGGAAATAAACAGAAATTAATGAATAGAGAAAGAAAATGGAGAGAGAAAGGAGGAGGTGTCCCTTTTCTATTTCATTGGAGGCCCCTTATCAAGCCATTTCCCTCTCATGATGCATTCCACTTGCTGCATGGCTAGTTTCTGTGAATTCTTCTTTAACTACTTGAGTGAGTTGTTGCATGGAGAAGTGATAGAGTGTTTCTGGGTAGTGGTGCACTATGGATAGGAGAGAGAATCCATGCCGAGCCATTAACTCTCTATTGGACCTCCCATACTGTCATTTACTCACTCCCCCTACTTCATTCAATGTCAGGGTTGCTGACACATCTACCTTTTAAAGTTTTGTACCATGCCCTTTGGGTCTTGTTGTAGTGTAATGACGAGATTTCTTGGCCACAGGCCTTTTACCTTAAAATATGATGGAACATTTGGGCACTTTTGATCTCCCCCTTAGCCCCCATGCTTTCAGCTCCTTTTATAACTTCTCGCATATGACCAGGGGATGGAACCAAGGGTTGAGCCCTTTGGTCACTAAGGCTTTCGACAGTTGTGCAGGGGGCTTATTTCCTTTGTTAATACGAATCTCGCATCTCGGTGTTGAATGCACTTTTTTTAAGCTTTCCCCCTAGACAACTGCGATAGCCGATACATGGTATTAGGCCCACCAAATTATATCACAATCGCAACCACTAAGAGGGGGGGACTCTTTGCCTTTTTCTTTGGAGCGGGTCGAGAGTTTGGAAGTGAGATCTTTATAGAACTTGCTGTAATAATTTATCACATTTGGAGAGGAGTCTCGCACATCAACTTCACACATTTATTTGTAAACAACACGCTAGGAGATATCAATGTTTCAATACTGGGCAACTCCTTCAATTCTATGCAATCATCGATGATCAGTAATTTAAGTTTTGCAACCGTCAGGCCACTTAGAGCATATATGGACTCCTGTTTGATATTTGCGTTTATGAGCACCCATCTGTTCCTAGATGTAATCAATATTAAGCTATTAGGGTGAATTACACTTTGATGTGGCAGAAATGCATCAACGTGGTCCTCATCATTTACATCATCTATAATTACTAAGAAGCTAACAGATGAGAGATGATTCCTCATCACCACTTTACCTTTAGCAACATCCTCAACCCTTCTTTTTTTTATCATTTGGTACATCCAATATCTCAATAATTTTTTTATATAATGAAATTAAATAATTACCTTTCTTATCTTTAACATCAGATAAGAAACATGATCTACTATAATATGATGTTATCTTATTGAAGAATTATGTTTCAACATTGTCTTTCATATACCACCTAACCCCACGATCCCCAAGATCTGATGTTTTCCGCTCTACTCTTGCCGCAACAAAAATTTTCAAAATCTTCAACCTTCTCATCCAGACCTATTGGATATTTAGCTACTTCCCAGAGTAAGGCTCGATTTTTCACCCTTTTCAACACCTCAACAACCACCTTCTCTAGTAGCTCCCCCTCATCGTTGGTTATTCACAAGAACACAAATAAAAGTAATGAGAAAAAGAAACAGCCTATGCATATAACATGTAACATAAAATAATACAATAGCCAAAGGGGATGGAATTTGAATTCTCACCCATTACACGCTTCCAGCTCAAAAATACTTCTCTTTGCAGCTTCACGAAGAGAATCTCTCCACTTTTGAATCTTGTTGGGACCGTGTCATGAAGTCTAACCATCATAGTCATTTTTTCTTGCGAGATCATCTAGAGCTTCACCATAAGTTCTTTATTTTTTCCCTGGGTCCCCCAAAGCTCATCAAGCTTCATGCCGTAGAACATTGGAATGATAGGGGTCTTCGTGCCCAACATTTTCAAAAGTTCATCTAGACACCAACTTTAATCAGCATATCCTTCAGAGAATATGTGTTGAAATATGGAAACAAGAATATTCCAATTTAATTTGTCCTTGAATTAAATTGTGAATTAAAACCGAATTTAGTCTTAACAACTACTTGGAAATCATTAATTAGATTATTTTAAATTAATTAGTTGGAGAAATTCAAGTTAGAAGTCTTTTTGAAGTCATGCAATATATCCCTTAAATTAAGGAGACAATATTGAGTTATATTTGAGTTGTAATTATTTAACTTGTTTTGCTGAGTTAAGTCGAGTTAAATTAGTTCCAAACTATTTGCGGAACTAATAGTGAGTTAACAATTAGTTGATGCATTAATGCACTCAACTAGTGCTACTCGAGTTAACTCAAGATTCCCTCATCAGAAACTCATGCATGTCTATTCTGAGAAATACCTAGTTGAGATTAATGTTTAAGGATAGTGTACTATCAATTGCATGTGTTTTCTCATGGATAAAACTCATGCATTCATTCAAGGATTCATCCTTGAAGATTGCGCAATTTTGAAGGATTTGTTTTCCACTTGGTAAAAGGAAAATCATCCACAAGGAAGAGGGCAAGGGAATAGGAGCTTTAAGGGAAAAGAGGAAGGCTTGAGAGAAGCCTAGATTGCATGTGTGCATCTGTGAGTATTATAGTGAGAGCTGGCTAGTTGTGAGAGCTAAGGCTTTGTATAATTCCTATGTATTTCCACCATATATGATAATACAATAGTGTGGGGTTTTTAGTGAGGCTTTCACCAAAGCATTCTCGCCAAAGCATTGTCATGTGTATTGTGCCATTGATTCTTCTTCTTTTGGTTATATTGTTCAGCTCGATCTTTAAGCTTCTGCAAATTGATAGTAGAAGTAGGTTATAATATTCTTCTTTGATTTTTATTGCATTATGAGGTTAAACTATCACAAATTTTCTACAATATGTCCATATAAACCTAGGCCAAACGAATGGTGTGTTCAATGTGAACACTAAAATCATATACCCATTCCAATTAAAGATGATTGAGAAACTCTAAGTCTATGTGAACGAAGGCGCACGTACATATGGTTGGCAATTTTTTCCTTTTCATCCAAACCACAATGATTGATAAGCACATCGTGGTCAGAATTAGCAGTAGCAGACCTGGAGGGTTGAGCCATTTCCGATTGGAAAGTAGAAATATAGGTGATCTGAAGGATGTTCGATGCTACCTCAACGAGTCTCAAACACAGAAATTATGGAAAAAAAACCGCTGAGAGATCTATAATCCCACTAATAAATAGAATAAACCAAGCACATTTTCCGGGGTCATGTTTTTACATGTTTTCCTTGGGTGAATATAATAAATCACTCACTATTTCAACTCTCATGTTTCCACGTGTTTTCCACCCCAGGCCAATACAATCAATCGCGCGCTCTTTTAAAGGACATTTCTGAACGCGTTTTCACTGGCATCAAGATGATCCTTCGCTTGGTCTATGGGTGGGTGAGGTGAACGAAAACTAATATTTTTAGGAGTTGATTTTAATGCAATTTTTTGGAAGTTTTTATGGTGGGTTTTTTAAGTGTAATTTTTCTAAAATTGATTAGGAATTTATTGAAATCACAAGGTTAATGGGTAATACTATGTAATGGAAGTGGAAGTGACCTAGGGATTTCCCGAGGTGCTGAATCCATATATACAGTAAAAAAACTAGTTCAAATAACACAAATCAAGATTTTACCTCGAAATTTTCCACTGGATTCCTACACCAGAAAGTCCAAAAAATCTCACTAAGACAACTCCATATTTCCAACCCTATTAGTTATTAATACATTTACACCATGCATGTATGAGTATACTAAAGCGAATACATTTACACCATGCATGTATGAGTATACTAAAGCGACAGCTGCATGGTCTCCGACAATTTTCTGCAAACTACACTCCACAACTTGCCTCGCTGCTCTGTTCCAAGCTGTCACATGGTGGATAAGACAATCCACTATACTCATTCAATGCACTCAGTGCCAAACATTTCAAAATTCAAATGTTATATCTGTGCCCAAGGTGCCCATGAAATTTTTGAAACAAAGTGAAATGAACACACAACATAAATTTCGAATATTTACATGGTCTTCCAACCCTATTACCGTACTGGTTCCGCCATATGAGAGGGCGAGAGTTGGAGGAGTGAAATCTGTGCCGATTGTTTAATTGGTTTTCAACTATGTTCCCACAGTGGTTTCGCCATATCAAAGTGCTAGCGTTAAAGGCCCCGAAATCCATGGTAGTTTTTCATGTGTTGAGCCCTCGAGATTTTCTAGATCTTCCTCTTAACGTGTGTATATATATATATATATATATTTTCAATGGCATGCAAACACTGAAAGACACCCAAAATATTGGACAAAGGAATTGGGGGATGTTCATACATGATCAGGCCCTACAAGTTTAATTAATGAGATCAAGTATGAAAATCAACTCGAATTCATTCGTTACTAGATGTCTTTGTTAATGAGATTTGAAATGTGTACATTTGGCCATGGCTTTTATTGGCGGTGATGTAGAAAACAGTGGAGGTATTCATTATTATTTTCTCAGCAACCCAACTCTTCTCCATATTGTTGATCCACAATGGAATCATTAGGAAATAAGGCAACGAAGTTGCGCTGTTAGCATTCAAGTACCATTGATAGGCCTTCAAGTTGAATAAAATATATAACGGATTTATTTTGAAGAGTTGTATACATTAGATTGAAATTTTCATATATTATTTTTAGTGGATTTCTATCTAACAAATTGATATTTTCATTTATAATTATCAGGGATTTGTGGCCTCTGGACATTGCAAGGTGTTTCATGTCAATGTGATTTTATCATGGAGATTCGGTTGGGTTTGTAAAAATATGAATTACCTTTCACATTAATGACGAAATGATTGTTTGTTAATGTGTAAGAAGTCAAATTTGATCATTTGTGTGGGCTGTAATTTTTATATTTAAATTTTGTGAAAAGAGGTTGTGAATGCAAATTAGTTTTGAAGTTGAGGATGGAAATCAAGTTTAGGAAATTAAACTAATCCTATGAATGTCCAAACTCTACCAACTCGATAACATCCTTTAAAACAATTAAATTTTTTATTCCAAATTGGGGCTAGTTCCATAATAAATTGAATCTAATCGTAAATATAAAAATTTAAAGATCTATTAATTATCCACTTTCATCTAGAAACGACTATTTCATTTTATAATCTAAAAAAATCTTTTACTTCAATATTATTATTTTACTTTATTAAAAAAATAAAGAATGAAATATATTTAAATTATAGTATTTTTTTTAGTGTGCAACTCATTGTGATATAATGTATATTGGTGAACAAGTTTCAAATCCTCATGTCTAACAAGTACCAAACATCCTCACATCTAACAAGTACCAAACTATCTTAATTATCGAAACTTCTCTTATTAAGAATAATCACCTCTATTGTAGTACATCTTCATGATTTTCCATTCCAAAATAAGTTCCCAATTCATAATTACTTTTATATTTGGAGAATGTAGCTTGTTTTTTATATTTTGCTAATGTGACCTATTTAACAAGGCGGCATAGCTAGTGTTTCGTGATGGTTAGTTTAATTATTGAACTTTGAAATGTATGAACCAACCACCACATTTTAACAAGGGCTACATTGCTTATAATAATTGAAAATGCTTATTATATATGTCTAGCATTCAATTTTTTTAGTTGACTCTTAGTTGCATTTGACCAAAAAAAATATGTTGCTCTTTTATAGTTTAAGATTAGTAATTTAATTTAATTTTTTTATTATAAATAGATTTATTCATTTAAAATCTAATGGGTTCAATTCAACCAACTATATTAGTGAGTATAGAAAGTCCCTTTTATTAGACTTGAATTTGAGAAAAAATACAAAAATTCAACATACCCCAAGCCAAACTATTGAAAATGCATTGTGTATTGTGGTTTCTTGGTCAAAAATGCATTGGATATGGGACAAGTGCTAAAAAATCAATATAAATCCATTTTCAGGCTATGAAGTGTGAATGGTTTTAAAAGAATGAACCTCAAAGATTCAGAGCTCGAAGGAAGTGGGAGTTGTTACAAGCTCCCTCATTGTTCGGAATCACCCATAGAAACTCTACAGAAGTTAGTAATTTTGCGTTTCCTAGCTTATTTTGCATCCAATTGGTTATAGTGGAACTGGTCAAAATCACATTAGTTGGTCTCATTTGACTAGTAAAAACCATCAATACTTAATGAATCAATCAATCCACCTTCTGACACCAAAATGCATTAATAGGTTAGTTAAATACTCAATCGATCCACCCTCTGACACCAAAAAGCATCATCTAACATCCAAGAATTACGTTGAATCACAAACTCCAATGTAAGGTCAAATTAGTATGCATTAAGCTAAGCCCTAAGATGCATTATATGGTATCATTCTTTTAAACCTAGGAACTCTTATTTTAATGGTAAAACAGTTCTTACAACACTAACTCTTCCAAGAAGCAACAAATTTTATTATTTCAATGCCCTTGAAGGTCAGTTTTTTCCTAGGTAAAGAACATTGTACTGTAGATAGATTACTTTCTAAACATAAAGATGCACTAAAATTTTGCAAGTGAATGATGAAATTTGATTTTCAACTTGCTTGATGTGAAAAATCTATCAACATTGAATAAATATTTCACTGATTAAAAATAGAAAATGGCTTGTGTAGCCATTTACCAAATGTTCTAGTTTGCCTTGGAAACAATGACATACAAAGCAAACCATTTGGCCGGTCTGAAACCCACATCACTCTCCATTCATAAATCATACTACCATTATCACCATGTAGTAATTTGCAGGTTGAATGGTATTGCATTTATTTTACCAAGGGATCCTTGAACATTTCTCAAAGTTTAGAGTTGCATATGCGTAAGCTGTCTGATTTGCATCATGTTGGGTGCAAGTTTTCTACCTAGTATATTGGTGCAAGTTGCCCTTGATTGTTCTACAAATAGTAAATCACACAATTACACACATGACTATGAAAATTTATTCTTTGAATGGATACAACAATAAAAATTACAACAAATAACAACCTGATAAAACCACCATTCCTATGGCTTCCCACAACCAACAAATGTGCCCCCAATTTGGTCACAGCTTCACATATCCTCTCCTTGTGCCCCCAATTTGGTCACAGCTTCACATATCCTCTCCTTGGCCTCGCCAACGGAAATGCATTCACACCATAGTAATCACAGATCTTTAGAGCTCAGTTTAATACTCTTTAGATGCAAATAAATTATAGATCTTAAGAGCTTAGTTTAATACTCTTTGGATGCTCCTCTTTGCATCCAAGTCCAGAAATTCAAAAATTTAATTACTTAAAATATGCGCTGCATGGACATGGGGGAAAACCACTCGGTCGCGGACTTGAATAATGTCTCTTATCCATTTGGATTAGTGGCTTCGACTAGATATAATGGGACAAGTTTCCCATAAAAAGGTGAGAGGATGGATAGGGTTTTGATTACCAAAAACTAAGTGATATATGGGGTGGTTTTCAACTGAAATACATATATATTTAACCTATCCATATATTACCCAGGATTTTACTTATACTTATGCGATCTACAATGATTATCTTTAGTGTATGATAATGAAGATTAATCAAACACTAACATAAATGAAAAGCCTTTAAAATAATTATTTTGATTAAATAGTTAATCAAAATAATTGTTAAACATATATAGCATCAAATATCATTCAAACATTTGATCATCAATGTATTAAAGATAACAATCCAAGCATGTTCAAAAGTGAATGTATAGAGAACTGCATGAAAAAAGATACATATGATAAATAATATAAAGAGAAATGCCTATCAATTCATAAACAAATAAATACACAATCATCAAAGTACCTAACGTATATAACCTTGCTCATGAAGTAAATAGCTTTAGTCTAGTCTTTTTCATTAAGATGATTTCCAAAAGTGCAAGCTTCCAAAATCCTTCTTCACAAAACTTCAAGACTCTGATCGAGTAATTCTGAAATAAAAGTACAGAAGAGCAAGCTTTTAAAGTGTTTTTTTAATAAAATTGGGGACCCTTTCTTCAAATACATGAAAGGGTTAATATAATAAAAATAAAGTACAAAAATAGTCATACCTAAAATTTATGAGGAGGTTTAAACAACTCTCCTTAAAATAAGTGACAAAATTACATAAAATAGAAATTATTGAAATGATGAGCTCAAGGTTGGAATGGTGTCTATTCCTTGATTTGGTTCCTGAGCTCATATATATCCATCATCAGCTTGACTTCAACAAGTTGACCTGTCCTCATGCGCAGATATTTTGTATACAATGCATTTGAGAGAGTAGGAAGCATGTGCATGGATGAGTCAGCGAGGCAGTGTAGCATTAGCGATTGACTATGTGGCTTCACCAGATTTCTCCAATATACTTCTTAGTCAAGTTTTTTTAGTTGTTTAATCACCTCTTCTCTTGCTGTAGAACTTTCTTGCCAGTTTGTTTCTAGGGCTCTGATATTGGGGAGACTCTAAGGTGGGCATTCCTGTATCAAATTAGCATTGTGAAAATTATCATTAATGGTTTCAATGATATTATTTGCAACATCAGTGGCTCTTGAAACTACTTTTTCTACTTGATTTAGTTGAATATCCTAATCGGTAAAGAGGATTCCTTTATGAGATTCCTCCATCCTCGGAAGATATGTTTCTCTGCCCCTTGGAGTATCCTGCCATGCTATGTATCCTGAAATCTTATCATCAATCTCATTAAAAGTGATCCTCAGATCGGATGGTTGATTCATCGGTGAATCACTTTGCTTGCACATTGGATTGATGATCGATAGCTTCTGACAAAATGTCACTTGTTACTTAGATAATAGGGAATTGAGTTCTAATGCTTCTTTTATAAAATCCTCAACCTTAGGATTAACTTTCAACTCATCCATAGACAATTGCAGTTGTTGTATTTGAATATCTTTAGCTCTTTTTTATGCTTGATACTGAAGCTTCAATTTATCAAATCTCTGTTGCAATTGGGCCATTCATGTCTTACTTGATGGTCGACACTCTCTCTCTCTCTTCTCCCAACTATTGCTATAGCTATTGTATTCTTCCTTCCTTCTCTCTTACCAATTATTTGACTTCCACTACTTTGTCAATAGTAACAGATGCATAAGCACCTACAAACTATGATAGTTTTGTCAAATTGTCTGAAGGATCCATGGGGGTGTCCTTCCATACTACATCCATGGGTTTGTTATCAGGAATTATTGTTGACGATGATTCTACTTTCCTCCTTTTCCTCTGTCTTTTTACTACATCCCGATGTTTGGAACTATAAAAAACATTAAGAGGGGGGATTTTCTCCACTCTGAGAACGCTTTCAGTTGAAGGGAAGGTTGGGATGATCTCAACTTCTTCTGTGGTAGCAGCTTTGTCAATAGCCCTTCGAGTGAGTGAGTTTTGTTTAGTGTTTTGGGGTGTGTTGAATGTTGTTTCCATTTAAACATCTTTTTCCCCTTGTTGTCCTCTTAGCTGTTGGTTAAACTATTTCCATGCCTCATCCAATTGATTTTTTAGAGGGGATTCATCTGTATTCACTTTAGGGGAAATATCTTCCAATTCTTTTTCCTTTGAGACCTTTCCAGATTCCTTCTCAGTGTCATTTTCTAGACTCTTCTCTGGGTTGTTCTCTCGTCTCTTTTGTGACTTTCTCTCTAAGTTATGCTCTGATCTTTGTGCTGATTTCTACTCTGAAGTTTTTTTGGAACCTTGTTCCGATTTCTCCTCTGAATTATGCTCAGAATTTTGTTCCAATCCCTTTTGTAAGTTTTCTCTTGAACTCTATTCCTTTTGAACATTTGGTTGAGGGATTTTTAACAGATCCTACTAGACATGTTAGCCTTAGACCACTCGGATTAATGAAGCGCTTAGTTATGAGGGCTTATGAGAGTCAAGACGGGATTTGAAAGAAAGGGCATTGCTTTTTCACCTGCCAGAAATACCCTTCTATGTTGAATCCCTAGAATATGAGGTCTTATAAGTTACGAATTTACAGTTCTCAGTTACCTATTAGAGCCAAAATATCAGAGACCTTTGAAGCAGCACTAGATTAGGGAAGGGGACCTTTTCATCCCGTACTGGTGGAATTGGGCTAACTCTTGTGGGTCCATTCTCAGAGTAGCCAAATGTTGCACTTCTGAAAATAGCTCAGCTGACTCAAATAAGTCATCAAAATCATCATCCTCATGGCTAAGCTATCTTATTTTTATTGAAGCAGTGAAGTTTTGTTCAACCTTATTGGAGTCAAACAGTTTGCCAGGAATGGTGGAAACTTCTAAACATGTAATGTGATTGATTTCAAGAGAAACATTCTTGAAATCATGTAATGCATAAACACCACATTGGAGGGGAAAGGAAGGCCAAAGAGACTTTTTATATTCTTTTAGGGTTTTGGTTATCCCATCCCTTACAGTTTGGTAAGAAATTTATCTAGCAAGTATTTTATCTGGTACATACCATGGGAGAACATGGGGAGGTGGTATGCTTCCAAAGACTTAGACATAAGTAAAGAATTCTTCCCCAAACCACCTACCTATTCGTATCAAATCAATCTTGGCCTCATCAGATAACCTTGGGGCCCTCTTGTCAAAATTAGCTTGGTAAATGGGTAGCATATCTCCTTTGCAGATTTTGTAGAAATGGGTTTGGAAATTGGATTCCCATGGGATTTTGTGATATATATGAATGGCGGTAGGATCTTGAATAGTCCATTTCCATTCCATAGTTGGGAAACTGGTAGTGAAACAAACTGCATCCATAATGTAGGCACTCATATAAAATTGTGGGACTATTCTAGAGGTGACATATCAGTGTTGTCTATATTCCCGAATTTGTAAGGCAAGGTTGTTAAACAAGATAGTGCCCCAATCAATTATAAAATAATTTACTGTTTCATCAATTAGGGGAACGCAATCAATAGAGAACTTGGTGTTATTGGCATATCCAAACAATCTACACATCATAGCTATGATATAAGAGTAGGGAGCAGCAAGATATGATATAGAATAAATACTCAATTTCTCATATTTGTGCTTGATTTAATTGAACTTCCATTGCTTAATTGGGTCTAATGGTTCCTCATTCTTGGCTGCGAAGCACTCGAGGAAGGCTTTAGCATATGTCTTCTATGGGTTAGCTATATGATACATGTTGTTCAAGTCTTCTGTTGTGAAGGACCCAATAACGATTTGCCTTGTAGTATGGAATGCCCAATAGGAAATGTTAATATTGTCTATTATCCATTTTACCATATCGATGTAAGGTAAAATATTGGGTCTAGTAGCAATTTTGTGGAGGAAATAACTTGCAACTTCAAAGTGGGAGGCTTTAGAAGAGGTAGTGGCATTTGTTGTTGCTTTACTTTGAATTATCCTTGGACCCTCGATCTCCAACAATTGGTACATGGTTTCCCATGATGAAGTACTGTTGTCGACAGAGCATGTCGTGTGTTAGAATAATGGGGGAATTTCTGTTACATCAGATGTAGAAGATTGTGTGGCTTTGGTGGGTTTCTTTCCTTTCTTTGACTTAGTCATCCTGTTACATATTTTTTTCTTGGGCAAAACCTATAAATTGAGAATACAGAGGAATGAAGAGCTATAGGTGTTAAA
Organism: Pinus taeda; assembly: GCA_000404065.3. Classification (NCBI taxonomy): domain Eukaryota; kingdom Viridiplantae; phylum Streptophyta; class Pinopsida; order Pinales; family Pinaceae; genus Pinus; species Pinus taeda. The sequence continues at coordinate 72,313 of APFE030919721.1, read as the reverse complement.
CACAGAGTCATACAAACACATATCGCTTTGAAATTATGGAAAGGGAAGTTTAAATGTGAATCAATCCGAACAAGCCATAACATCTCATTGGGCTTTGAAATCATTAATACTGTTAGAATCCTTTAATAACCGAGATCATGGCTTCGTGTGGTTATTTATTATTCATTAATATATTGCATCGCAAAATCTTTTAAAACGGTAAATAAAACTTATCTTCAAGTACTCCACCAATATGTGTTGAGAATAGCAACAACAAATGCTAAAAATAGAAGTGTTAAAAATAACACTTGCTATAAATAGCATTTCGAGATACATTCCAATTTTAGTTAATCCCTTAACTAAAATTGGGAAGTAAAATTTGAATTTGATCTTAGCAACTATTTGTAAAATAATTAATTCATTCATCTTGAGTTAATTAGTTGTAGGAAATCAAACCTAAAGTCTATGTGAAGACATGCAACAATGTCTCCGTTGACTGAGGAAGTTATCCCTTGACTAAAGAGATCAGGATGAGTTGTGGTTTGAGTTGTAATTAGTTAGCTCAGTTATCTGAGTTAAGTCTAGTTAGATTAGTTCCAACAGTTTTTGGAACTGATTGTGAGTTCAGCTAGTTAATGCATGCATGCATGTAACTGCTTCACTTCAAATAACTGAATATTCTCTCGTAAATAACTCATGCATGTCAGTTCAGTCAAAGACCTAGTTGAGATCTGGTGATGGGGTAGTGTACTATCAGTTGTAGGAATATTCCATGGAGGATATCTCTTTCATGCAGAAGGAATTCATTCCTTGGAGATTGCACAGTTACTTTTGAGTTCGATGGTTGTGTGATGAGGCCAATTCACATAGGTGGCAGCATTGGACCCCAAGAGAAACTACACAAAGAAATAGGAGGCTTCGAGGGCTGGAGGAAGGCATATGTTATGTCTATTCAGTTTGTGAGTTGTATTGTTCAATTGTACTGAGAGCTGGATAGCTTATGAGCTAAAGCTTTGTGTAATCTGGACATATTTCCACTTGTATGACATTACAAATATCAGGGTTTTTAGCTGAGGCTTTCCCGAGAGTATTCTTTTTTGTTCATGTGTGATTGCTTTCTCATTCTCAGTTATATGTGTTCTATTTCATCTTGCTCATACTCGATTAATCTTCCATAAGATTGCTGTAAAAGTAAATCTTGTATTTTTCTTTAGTATATTGCATAATCTATTGATCTACAGCGGGAAATTCTACATGGTATCAGAGCAAAGGTGATCAAAGGAGAGAACAGCATACAAAGAAGGGAGAAGTTTGAAGGTTGGAGTTTCTGAATATAGAAATCGAGTTCTTATCACATCTAAATTTCACCAATGGCATTCAACGGTTTAAGACTCGAGTATGCCCTTGATAGTATCTCGAATTATATAGTCCGGAAGGATCGCATGGAAGCAGTATTAGAGGACAACGGTCTAAAGGACTTCATTGACCAAGAAGTCCCCAAGATGACAGTAGTTAATAATACAGAATTGGTGGATTGGAAGAAATGTGTCGCTAGAGCGAGGAGAATCCTTCTAGAGGAGTTTGAGACCACATACTCTCGAGTCTCCATGGGAAGGAGACACCATTTTCAATGTGGAAAACATTGAAAGATCTATATCAAAACAGTAGCGATTAGAGGAAGCTGGCACTGAAAGACAAGATTTGGAAAATCAAGTGTGGAAAGGGCGACATGATATCTACTTATCTAAACAAGCTCACCACCTGCAGGGATGAGCTTGGAAGTGTAGGGATCATGACAACCGATGATGACATTGTGATTCTAGCTCTCCTCGGTCTTCCTAAGAGCTAGCATAGCTACCAAGACTCGGTAAATGGAAGAGAGAAACTGCCAGATTGGGAACGACTTTGGTCGGATCTGATGCAGGAGGAGATAAGAAGAAGCACTAGAGATGGATCCTCATCAAAGAAAGATTATGAGGAAAATCTAGCCTCAGTGAGTAAGGCGAGGAAGGGGAAAGGGAAGGCATCCCATTCCGAATCTAGTTCTTCCCATGGTGGGAAGAAGTTTGAAAAATCGAAAGTGCAATGATTTCATTGTCATGAGGTGGGCCATTATGCTACGAATTGTCCGCATAAGAAATCCAAGAAGGGATCATTGAAGGGATAACATGGCGAGGCACTGGCCTCACAGTTTGAGTTGGATTTCTCTCTCATCACATGCATGGTTTCATCCATGGTGGGACGTGTTTAGTACCTAGACAATGGAGCTTCATTCCACATGTCCGGTGACAAGAATCCTTTTAGTACGTTGGAGGAGAAGGATCTCCAAATGCGGATCGAGATGGGCAATGAGGGAAAGTACCTTTTCTGGTGAAGGTACGGTTGCGTTTTAGAGGGAGCATGGAGCTCCTCTCACCCTGACTGATGTTAAGTATGTACTAGGTTGAAGAAGAATCTTGTGTCCATTGCTATGCTAGAAGATAAAGGCTATGATGTAGTCTTTAGTAAAGGAAAGCTATTCCTGAGGCATATCGACACTGGATAGACCAAAAGGATCGAGATTCGATTAAAGAATATCTACAAGCTAGAGGTAGACTGCTGTGCTGCATTGAGTTCCAAAGTAGAGTTGGTGCAGAGCCATGATGTTGGTGAGTTATGGCATAGAAGATTGGGCCACTTGCACCATGGAGCCTTGAAGATCATGTAGCAGATTTCTACTAGACTTACCAAGGGAAAATTGGAGTAGACGGATACATGCAAAGGTTGTACCTTGGGTAAGTATGTGAAATCTTCATTTCAGCATCGAGACAGTAGAGCTAGAGCAATTCTGGAGCGAGTTCACACAGATGTTTGTGGACCATTCTCTACAACCTCCACTACTAAACAAAGGTACTATGTTATTTTTATTGATGATTTTTCTCATAGATGTTGGATCTACTTTATAAAAAATAAGGATCAGACCTTCTTGAGGTTTTGTGAGTTTAAAGCCTTGGGAGAGAAAGAATCTCGAAAGAAAATAAGGGCCTTGCGTAGCAACAATGGTGGAGAGTATGTCTCCATTTAAAGACTTCTACACTGCAGAAGGAATTAAACGAGAGTTGACGGCACCCCATAACCCACAGTAGAATGGGTTGGCCGAAAGGAAGAACAGATCGATTGTGGGAGTAGCTCGAGCAATGTTGCATGACCAAAGCCTACCACTTCATTTGTGGGATGAGGCATGTAATAAAATAGTATACTTACAGAACAGAAGCCTGCATCGTATACTGGGAATGAAGACACCTATGGACGCTTTTTCTGGGAAGCAACCAGATGTGAATCACTTCCAGATATTTGGGTCATTGGTTTATTTCCATGTGACCAAAGATGACCGAAAGAAGCTAGATCCAACAGCTGAGTTGGGGATACTTCTGAGGTACAATGATACTCCCCACAACTATCGGGTGTTCCTACCTACCATTCAGAGGAAAGTGGTACGCAGAGATCTGAAGTTCGATGAGCAGAAATCCATGCGAGTATCACTTGAGAGGGAGCTCAAGTTGCATGCAGAGGAGCAACTTTCATTTCCTAAGGAGGAGGAGCCTCATATTGATGCGGAGCAGACACATGCATAGGATCCGGGAGTGGAGACATCCACTCATGCTAAGTATTCTAGAGATGGGAGGAAACACTGAAGGGAAGCTAACATGTTAATGTTGGATGTGCAAGAGAATGTGGGACAACCATCTTCTCAGCGCAAATAAAGGAGGTTGCCCCAACGATACATTGGTTACATGGCCCTGGTTGGGGAGTGTGTAGGGTTCGAGCCTTCTGCATTCGAGGAGGCAGTGCAACAACCAGTCTAGGTTGATGTAATGGTGGAGGAGTGCGACTCCATCATTCAGAAATATGTTTGGGATGTTGTCCCAAGACCTCAAGACAAGTCAGTGGTGAGTTCCAGATGTCTTTTCAAGGTAAAGAAGGCAGTTGATGGTAGTGTTGAGAAAAATAAGGCGAGGTTTGTTGCCCGTGGTTTCTCACAAGTTGAGGGGATTGACTATGATAGGACCTTTTCTCCTATAGCAAGGTACTCATCTATTAGATCAATGTTGGCACTATCAGCTCAGATGGGTTGGAAGATCCATCAAATGGATGTGAAGACAACGTTCCTCAATGGGAATATTGAGGAGGAGGTGTACATTGAGCAGCCAGAAGATTTCGAGACCTTTGATCACGAGTCACATGTGTGCCGACTCAAGAGGGCTTTGTAGGGGTTGAAACAAGCACCCCGTGCTTTGCTACACTAGGATTGACAACTATTTCATCGAGTTGGGCTTCACCAAGAGTGAAGCAGATGCGAACCTTTACCACATCATGGTAGAAGGTAAGCCAATTGATCATTGTTCTTTATGTCCTGGATCTGATTTTGACAAGTGATGATCAGCTTATCAAGTCTTGCAAGGAGGACCTTGCAAGAGAGTTCAAGATGAAAGACATGGGTGTTATGCACTACTTTCTAGGCATGGAAGTGTGGTAGAAATATGGGGAAGTTTTTGTGTCTCAAGGCAAGTATGCCAATGAGATACCCAGGCGGTTCCACATGGAGAAGTGCAAGCCCATGCAGACTGCTCTAGCTGGTAACTAGAGGAAGGAGGATGCTACTTCATGTGAGGTAGTAGCTGCTACTATTTATCGACAGCTTGTGGGTTCACTAATGTATCTAGTGAACACACAACAAACTTATGCTTTGCGGTGAACCAGCTGAGTCATATTATTTCCTGAAAAGTAAGGTGCATTATCAAACATAAGTGCAGTTGGTAAGCCAAATCTAGTAATAATGAATTGATCAATGAATTCAATGATAGTATTAGAATTGGATACCTTTAGTGGAATTTATTCCACCCAATTAGTAAAATAGTATGTAGTTGTAATGATATACTTATGTTGCTTTGAAGAATGCGGAACATTCTCACCTTTGATATCCAATCCCTAATGTTCAGAAGGTTGTTCAATGTTGACTTGTTGCAGCGGTAAAGTAGGTTTCCATTTTCTTCCAGTAGCAATTTAAAATACTTTTCACTTCCTCTTGTATTCATGGGTATCTTTGAACAAGGTTGGCCAATAGTACCCAGCATGCAAGATCTTATGTGCAGTAGTATCTCCTCCAAATTGTCCACTACCTAGTCCATCATGGAGTTCCTGCAAAACCTTTTGTGCTTCATATTTTTCAATGCATTTAATGATATGTTATAGTGGCTACAACCACTCTCCAAAATTTTTCCTTTGCCTCGTTTTGAAGCCTTCCTTCCAACCTTCATAGCATTTTACCTTGCTTCGTTAAGTTCACAAGATTCAGTGTCTTTCTTGCATAAAGGCAGCCTGTTGGTCACAACTTGATCCATTCCCCTCACATGATGTTCACCTGAACTTGGTCCAGCTACAGGTTGAGCAGCTTCCCCTTGAAAATTGCATATTTCTGGAGGGCAACTAGCACTCCCTCCAGAAATTGTGCAATCCCCTCTAGCGGCCTGCTGGGCTCTAGGATTATGCAATCTTGCCTGCCAATACTCCCAAAAGGATTTGCACAAATTTCCTCAACAAGGTTTCTCAACCCAGAATTTGTACAAATATGGGCAGCAGTCAGCTACTCTGCCTAGAAATTGCACAAATCTCCTGGGCAACAAGCCTAGCTCCCAGCCAAAAATGTGCATTTTTCTCCAATAGTCGAGCAGTCTCTTTCATGTGAAATGAGTTGATCGATTCCCTCCGGGACTAAGAAAAACAGAATTGCATGCATGGGTTGCTTCTCCCAAGGAAACATGCAAAGGCATCCCTCGTTTCAGGGATTTATGTTTAGTAGTTGGAGGTTACATGCAAGGAGAAATTTCAAAACCTCCCACCAAGCGTGGCTTCTCCTATATTCGTGGCATGCGCTACACAACCTCAATGTTATCAAAACTCATCAATCAGACATTAAAGAGCTCATTCCTCACATCAACCTTGCATCTCTGACATCCCACACCACATCTAAGAGTAGTCGTCACATTCAGCTCAGTTGTTTTGGGGTAAGCCTGCTTCCCATGCCTTATGCTGCATTTTTGTCGCTTTTGTGTTTTCTCTTCTGGGAGTATTGTTTGCTTGACTTATTTGAACACTTTTTGTCTTTTACATATATAGTAGCTTGTCCAAGCTCTGTTTCAGTTTTCGTTTCTATCTCACTGCTGTCGCATGCATGAAACTTATATTTTGCATGGATATTTGCCCAATTAGCAAACTACCTCGCCCACATGCATGTTGATCTATTTTCTAAATCTTTCATTCATGTATAGCATGCACTATCAATCACTTATTTTATCACTTAGTGTCGCCATGCATTTAATATCTTAGTTTCTTTCAGTTTCCTGTCGGCAAGTCGGGCCAACCTTGGCTCGGACTCTCCCTTCACCAAGGCTAAATGGCATAATCTAGAGAAGGAAGGCTCATCTTCCTCTCCATATTTGTGCATTCTTGCATGACACTGGCCTCCAGGATTGTTTTGCGCATTTTTGGAGGACAGTGGCTGCTTGGCCCAAGATATTGTGCAAATTTGTCCCTAGGCCAGCAGTCCTTCCCAGCTGGAATTGCGCATTGCGCAATCCCAACAATCAGAAGCCAGACTAGACTGTGCTTTGCATAGTTCCAGTAGTTAACCAGTCTCCTAACATCCAAGATGGTTCCTTACGCAGGCTTGGAGGTCGGTACCCCGACTTCCTGACCAAAATTGTGCAACCTTCATTCTCATGCACCTAGGTATGTTACAAGTCAGTTCTCATGTTCATTTTGGTTTTCGACTGACAGATTGCTTTCCATGAGTGTTGCCATGTCTCCAGGTATCCCAAGTGTTCATCGGCCTCTTAGCAGTATAGGTACAGTGGTTTCTAAGATAACAAAGATGAAGACACCGTTCAAAGCACACTTGGGGATGCAGTCGATCAAGTGTCCATGGACTTGCCTACCCATGAAGACATCAAGTTGTTCGTAGACAAGGACATCAAGATATGACAGCAGGAGCATCGCATCGAGCAGTATCATGAACAAAAATTGAAGACAGCATACCAAATGCAATGAATCCAAGAGGAGGATTGTTGACAACACGGAGGTAGTTCAAGCTCAAGCAAGTCCATCAATGATGAAAGAAACTTTGGAGACTCCGCGATGAAATGACAGCGCGACATGAAGATCGTGGGAAGGCAGAAGATGGAACAAAGAAGTATTTTGATGTGTTGAAGCAGCAACTCAAGAAAAACATGAAGCTACACAGACATATGAATGATTTTCCTTAATTGTAGCACAACTTACTATTTTTGGTAGTTTTTCGGGTCTTAAATGTCTAGAGCTATTTTGAGGGACTAAAACACATTTCAAGGGAAAACGGAGAGATTGAAAAAGTCCCAACTTGGCCTTCTTGTTTTTTTCAACCTCCTATTTGATATATTTGAAATGAGGTGTTATGATAGCCAAATGGAGGTCATATGCCAAAGTTACGACCCTTGTAAGTTGATGTACCAATTTACCCAAACGTGGCCCACAGTTTTGGCGTTTCATCTCCTAGAGTTAGGTTTTTGGATGTTTAGGGTTTTCCATTGTTACTCAACAATAAATAGGACTTTTAGCCTCATTGCAACATAGTTTATAGGCATGTAAACACCACATCTCTTCTCAGAGATAAGCTACCATCACTCGAGCTAGTTTATTTCCAGTTCTGTATGTAAGCATATTTTACTTCTTTCATGTTAATTAAATGAAGTTTAATTTTTTATGCATCTCTGTGTTTATGTGTATATATGTCTTTTTTTGCATTCCCGCATAAGTCTGGATCAATGAAACCCAATAGTCTCCCTCTCCATGTATATATTTTTGTTCTATCTTAATGCAAATGCAACAATTACATTTTGAGTTACTCCTAGTCTGACAAGGTTAAACAAGTACAAACTTACACAAGAATGACTTCAACACTTCATTCATCAGCCACATGAATGTTCTAGGTGCATTTATACTACCCAAATGGCATCACAAGGCATTCAAACAAGCCATCCTTTGTCTTAAACATTATTTTCCATTCATCACCTGCTCTGATATGAATCTAATGATAGCCACTTTTCAAGTCAATCTTTGTGAAATACTCTGCACCGCTCAAGCATGGCATAAGGTCATCCATACTTGGAAATGGAAATATATACTTGATGGTGATCTTGTTTATGGTGCCTGAATCAACACGCATTCACCATTCTGATATCTTCTTCGATGTTAGGATTGTTGGTATTGCACAAGGGCTTAAACTTTCACGAATCAATCCATTGTCAAGCAATTCCGAAACTTTTTAATTCAAGTCTTCATTCTCTACTAGAGTCATTCTATGTGGTGCTTTTTTTGGAAAACTTGATCCTAGGATAAGATCAATTTGGTGCAACATGTTGCACGAGGGAGGAAATACATTGGGTGTTTCCTCTCCCACAATCTATTTAAACTCTTTCAGCATACTTTTAACTCATTCAAGGAGTGGAACATCACTCCCTATTTCAGCCTTTTGGAATTATCTTGGCAAGAGAGCCAAATAGTGCCCATTATGTTTCTATACCTTTAAAAGCTCTTTGGTTGAGCACAGTAATATGCTATTGTTACAACTCTTCACTTACTTATTGCAACTCCTATTTTATTCATGCATGGGTGTTAGTATGTAATGTTTCCCATTTTACACAAACTTATAAGTGTTTTCTCTGCCATCATGAGACATTCCAATAAAGTAACCAAGGTCTCCCAAGAAAAATATGACATGCATCCATGTTTACAACGTCACTCATCACTTGCTCTTTAAACTCTCCAATCTGAAAATTCAAGGGATATTGCTCTATCACAGTTACTTGCTGACCCTTTTGCAACCACGAAACCCTATAGGGATTAGGATATGGTTCATATTTTAGATTTATCTTCTTTTTAGCCTTGGTGGAGACTAAATTTTTGGTACTTCCTCTTTCAATGATCAAGTTACAATACTTTCGTTGCACTTTACACTTGGCTTTGAAAACCTTCTTCCATTGTTCAGGCTCTGTTGCAAGCTTTTGTTCCATCCTCAACAAGGCTCTTCGAAGAATCATATTTTCACCTTCCCCTTGTGGAATCACAACCACATTTTCTCTAACCACTCATGCCTCATTTGTCACTAGCATTTGTTTCCTAACATCAACTCTTTTGCTTCCTTATTTGTCAAGGCATTCCGATGCTTTATGACCTTCAACGCCGAATCTATAACAAGTGATTACAAACTTGCCTCTACCTCTACCGAATCCTTGACCTCTACCATCTCCACTTCCTCCAGGGATTTGGCTACCTGAAGCCTCTTCTTCCTTCTCATTTAATTTGGTATTATTTACTCTTCCTCTTCCTCTTATACCTTTTACTCTAAGCTTCTGTTGACTTTTCCTTTCAACTTTTTCCTCAACCTTCAAGGCAATTTGGTAAGCCTCATCCACAGCTCAAAAATATTGTGTGCTCATCTCATCTTAGATCGAATACTTCAATTCATTAACATATCTAACCAAACACTGATACTATGGCTCTTTAATACTAGACCTAAGTGATAATCTAAAGAATTCTTCCGCGTACTCACGCATAGACACATCTTTCTGCGTCAAAATCTGAACTTGTTTGCATAAGTTTTGCTGACAATCTACAAAAACAAAATTTCTCTTTACCTTGCTCACCATATTCTTCCAAATTCTAATTCTTTCCAGTCCAAGATCACTCCTATCTCTCTACAACATGTCCCACCAAAGGGTTGTATTTTCTTTCATCTTTGTGACTGCAAAACAAATTTTGTTAGGGTCTCAAACATTTTCATATTCAAAATACCTCTCAAGCTCTCCAAGATTGTATATGAGATTTTTAGCCTTCACGCTTCCAGCGTAGCATGACACTTCCACCTTCGCACTAACTCTATTGCTCAAGTACAATATCAAACGCAATGACACATCTTCATTTTCATCTTTTTATTCAAGTTCAACATCATCTTCAAGTCTTGAAGCTATCTCAACATTCCCTTCTCCTCTGCATTCCATCTACTCTATTATTCTCTATAGATCTTTCGGATCTAGGTTTCTGACACCTCCACCCATTGTTCCTCTCCTTCTTGCCGACATCTTCACAAATATCTTGGTGATTTTAAACCTAACTACCATCCACAAACCATTCTAGAAGTTGATACACAGTTGCACTACAACACTTCGAAATGTTGTTACACCACCAAAGTTCTATGGTATTCTTCCAACCCACTATGGGAAAACACATAACACCCAAAGTGAAACAAGCTTTAATACCACCTAATGAAGTCATTACAGGCTGCAACACTTTTAATTGTTACAACACTGAACTACATCCTCAGAGTACAAAACAAATGCATATGGAAACAATGTAAATTTTTGTTAACAAAGGCAATATATTCATACCACAGAACAAAGTACTCAATATTTGTTTATTAAATATTTAACTAGATTACAAACGCTTTCTTTTACAGCAATGAACAATTAAAATATCAAACTTGTAATTAGAGTGATGGATTATAGAGTAAGCTAATATAATTATTGATAAAGGTGCTGATATGAAAATGGGTCAGTTAGGCTTCTTCTCTAAGTTACAAGAACCTCTCCCACTCCAAAGCTTGAAAATATAGGTATACGCTGCTATTTGTTTTTAACTGATTATATGTTTTAAAATCTGTTGTTGTGTTGTAATTTAATGTGCTCACACTGATATATAAATACATGTAACACTAAATAAAGTAGCAGAGACAATGTAGCAACGAAACGCACGCAGAACAACAATATTAATTAGGAGTTCACCCACAACTCTCGAGCTACGTCTTCGTGAGCTCTAGTCAATTCAACTAGGCTCTCTGGGATTATGGAATAAGTCTTTTTTACAAGCTCTTGGCTCAACTCCTACTGTGTTTACACAGAAACAGTGGGTTTAGATACCATTTTATCCCCGGCTCTTGAAGCTCTCGGCTTTCTCCCTCTCGGCTCTGGCTCTAGCTCTTGGCTCTGGCTCTGGCTCTTGGCTCTGGCTCTGGCTCTTTGGCTCTAGCTCTGGCTCTGGCTCTAGCTCTTTGGCTCTGGCTTCTTGGCCCTCTACAACCTTCGGCTCTCTAGATTTTTAGTTGAACTTCAAGTGACCCCAAAGGCTCCCTCAACTGCTCTATGCAGTAGCTCTTCGTCTCTCTCTACTCTCTCAGCTCTGCTACTACTTTCAACATTGCACTTGCTCTCAATTGAGATCGCTGCCTTCTTTGAGGTGAGCTTCCAGCTTTTTGGCTACCCCAATGATTTCTATGTGTGCAATCATCCTTTTGTGGCTCTTTGGCTTCCTTGCGCATTGTTTGTTCAACTTCCATCTGGCTCAATGGCTCTGTGGCTCCAAACGCATCATTATTTGTCAAAAGCGCCCACCTGTAACATGCATCAATGATCAGGAGTTGTTACGTAGGGATCGCAGCCATTTCTATGGAAAAAACCCAAGAATTGGGAATATCCCATAACACAGAGGATTCCCCAAAAATGCATTATTGGGCGTGATTTTGGGACCTAAAAATATATTAAATCACCCCTATAACCCTCTCGTGCCTGCCATTAGGCATAATATTGCATCTCTGCCATTGATCTTAGAGATCTAGATCCAATGGTTGTGGTTCCATTTCAGGTGGCCCTTTCGTATGGGAGTTAACCGCCCGATAAGGGTGGTTTTCTCTCTCCTCGGCCTAGACACGTGGCATCCATAGTATGGGTTTGGGCGGAGCCTAGCCCAAACCACTTTCTGCCTTTGCGTCCTCCTGAAATTGCTATCGCATGTTGCCATGCCCCTCTCTGTGGCTTCCCTTTGTATTTCATTTAATAAAAGAAATACATGGAAATACATTAAAAAGGCCAATTGACAAATCTCAAATCTTATGAAATAGCGTTTATATTTCCATTGGGTCCGACTAATCACATTGCGCATATATATATGTCTATAGTCCCTCCTCTATGTAGCTTCAATTGCGATCTGACAATATCAGTGATCATGATATCGCATCACCCGGGGTCCTGCCTTTGCCTTGTGGTGTCGCCGATTATGTTCTGCCGATTTTGGTGATCGCGCCATCCCATCGGCTTGGGACCTTTGCCTTGGGTATACACTGCCTACCTCCAGACCCGCCAATCCGATCATCGGAGGTCACTGATTAGGGGTGCCTTCTGCCCAACTTTAAGTCCTCTTCTTGGCCTCATGCGATGTGATTTTCCCTTATAAGGGTCTTTTACCCATTTTGAAGGGATTTTTCCTCTTTTTCTAAGGAACAAAGGGCATCTTACTTAAGCGATAAATTCTGCATCCTAAGTCCATTTTAGACCATTTAAATTGTAGTAGATTCATAATAAAAAGATCTCTACAATGGGGCTATTTCCAAGAGCAGTCTGGGACTTCAATTTTCCTCTGATTTACAAAGTATTTGTGCCATTTGGCACCTGTTACCTCTTATATGAAGTATTTTAGACTTAGAGGTTTATCCAGGATCCATTTTGGATCACGCCTTCCCACTAAGAGAAATTTTGGTCTCCAAAATACTAATATACTGATCTGAACAGTAAATGAGAGTGACTCACCCTCTTCTTTCAACCTCCCTACATTTGCCTTGCATAGTGCCTCTGAACCAAAGTTTCTGACCACTTCCCTTCTTGGATGGGCTGGTCCTCCTGGGAAGAACTATCTTCCTCCTTGCCTTCCTAAAGAACTTCTGCTGAAATGGTCATAGAAATTCGCTTGAACTTCTTTGCCTTGATCATTTATCCAAGGTGGCTCAAGCAAATGTGAAGTTCATCTACTCCACAAAACTTTCATTTTTATCTGTTAGACAAGCTGTCAACAACAACTGTTAACAACAACATAAATACAGACAACAATTGAATGGCCTAAACTCATGCTTCAACAAAAGAAACATATTTCACAACTTGTGAACACCTCCATATCTTCATCTGCATACAAATGATGGACTAGATAACAATCCCACAAAACATGCCTTTAAACAAATGGCCCTTCAAGTCAAGCATGTAGGAAAAGACCATTAGGACTCTTTTTCAAAAGATGAAACACTTCATCACTATATCCATTTGGAGACCAAGTTAACTTCTCCCAAGTCAACATGGCATCACATGTATGTCAAAGCAATCAACCCTACAAGTTAATTACACATACATGTTCAAAAACAAGGAAATCATCAATATCCCTGTGTTCATGCATCTCTTGCTCATGCATGCATTTCATACTTCAACTTTCACTTAAGCACATTGTACTTACGAAGCTGAAATGAAATATAATGTAGATGCATCAATAGGAATGCAATCTTAATCGGATAAGAACTCTAATTGTTCCTTACCAATCCCTTTTTAAGGTACTACCTTTGTCTGCACATCAGCATCATCATGTGAATCATTCTAAGACATATCAGTCATGGAATCTTCACTTCCATTTCTGCCATCTTCTCTTTCCATTTTCTTCAGCTTTGGTGGAAGCACTGTTGGATTCAAAGTCCAACATTTTGCAGCAAGATGTCTTTGCTTAGGGCAGTAAATGCACTGCATGTGCATCCTCTTGATAGCATGATTTGCCTTGTCCAATGGAACTTTGGCTTCTTGCTTCTTTCCCTTCAAAAGTTTCCTGTATGTGGCAATTCTCCTCCAACATCTAGAAACATTATGGTTATCCAACCCACAAAAGGAACATGCAATTCTTTTCCCATACTTACGTGGAAATTTATCATGCTTTGAAAAATCAAAAAGAAAATGTTTAGAACCAGATTTATACCTGCCTCTTTCACCTTTATTGCATTCATGAGGAGGTGAAGCAAATGAAGAAGTGGCTCCCTTTAGGACCCCATCAATCTCTTCAAGGTTGTTAGAGTCTTCCCAATTCTTTGGTTCAAGTGTGTGCTTTTGAACACCTGCATCTTGCAATTTATGTTTCAAGCTATTGCATTCCTCCTGAATACAATCTTCACACTATTGAAGACCTGCAATGCAACTCCTTCTTGGATCTGTTTTAATGGTCTTCATGGCAGCTTTGGAACTTTCTCCAAAAGCTTGTCCATAGCCAAGACCCAAATTCTTAGGCCTTTCCTCAATCATTATTAGTTCAACAATACCTTGTGCATGTCTACCCAAGCCTTTTCCTTCATAGCCCATATTAGACATTAGCTTGGAACCTATGCCTTTAGTATGATTTTCAAAAGAACTAATATAAGCATCCTTAGAGGAACTTGAAGACAAACTGGAAGGGTTTACCTCCTCTTGAAGCTGATACTTGACTAAGGCTTCTTGGGCAACAAAGCGCTGTGTTTCCAACTCATGCATCCATTTCAGGCTCATATTTGCAATATGAAGTTTGTTGGGTGTGGACCCTAATTAACTTCTGTATTGAAAGGTATTTCCACATTAGACCCTAGTTCTAAATGGGTTGGCAACACCGCCCGTAAAATATTCGCTACACGGGGGGTGTAGGGGTGGGTGGCTGCGACCTTTGGGGAGCCCCTCCCTAGCGGGGGCTTTTGGGGGCGCTGCCCTCGATGCTAAGTATATATGTAAAATTTCCTTGTAAAAGTATAGTAATTTCTAGTCAATCTAGGTCGTTCATTAGGCGGAGATCTAACAATAGAAGTTATGTTTAATTTAGGGTTTGTTTCCGTAGAAGGCAACCCCTCACTATATATGAGGGAATTGTATTGCATCTATGTAGATCTCTATTCTGAGTGAGAAAGAAAGAGGAGATTGAGAGCGAAGAGGGTGTTACAGAGAATCTGTTGTAGGTTTTATCTCTTCAGTTTGCTGGATAATATAAAAGGAAGGACTGGTTGTTTCTTCGTGGATGTAGCCCAAACTGGGTGAACCACATATATATGTGTCTCTCTTGTTTTATGCATTTTCTGTGTTTATATTTCTGCAATATTTTATGTGTTCCATTGCTCCATAATATATAATTTTCTAACAAAGTTGCCTCTCCATTTCCTGCAATTTGTCAGAAAGTGATTGCTTCTCTTCCTTCATGGAATTCGACTACTCTCTAATCATGCTTGCTCTTCCTTCCATCCTCATGCATTTCTCTCACCATATCCATCATGGTGGACAATTCTTACTTCATGTCTTCATCAAAGAATCTTGTGAAGAACGCAGAATTTGAGGACCCACTTGTAGAAGTTGTCATTACGTCAATGAACAAAAAGAACTTCAACAAGATAAATAAAGAGCTTATTCAACAATATTTTACAACAAACCTCTTGTGCTCCAAATATTTCCTTGAGGTCCTTTGGAATAAGAAGAGTGCCTTCAGCTCTCTTTACTTTTTGTATTTTTTTGACTGAGCTATCAATAGCTTTCATTTTACCTCTGCAAACTCAAAAAATAGTCAGTCTGCAACATAAGAATACAATTAACCTCTGACTGTTTAAACACCTTTTAGACAAGCAATCTTTGCTTTGTTAACCAAGCATTCTGACATAACCTTCTTTGAAGGTGGGGTTAATCAAACTTAAGCTCTGATACCACCTGATCTGAAAATGGGGCACTTAGGCTTCTTGTCTAAGTTACAAGAACCTCTCCCACTTCCAAAGCTTGAAATATTCCCAAGTCTTATTGATTAATCAATGCGGAATTCAAAATGATTGAAAATATAGGTATATGTTGGTATTTGTTTTTAACTGATTATATGATTAAAAATATGTTGTTGTGTTGTAAGTTAATGTGCTCACACTGATATATAAATACATATAACGGTAAATGAAGCAGCAGAGACAATGAAACAATAAAATGCACACAGAACAACAATATTAATTAGAAGTTCACCAACAACTCTTGGGCTACGTCTCCGTGAGATCTAGTCAACTCAACTAGGCTCTTTGGGATTATGGTATAAGTTCTTTTCACAAGCTCTTGGCTCAACTCCTACCGTTTTTACACAGAAAAAGTGGGTTCAGATACCATTTTATCCTTGGTTGTTGAAACTCTTGGCTTTCTGGCTCTCAGCTCTAGCTCTGTCTCTTCGGCTCTCGCTCTTAGCTTTGGCTCTGGCTCTTTGGCTCTGGCTTATTATCTCTCTGCAACTTTCAGCTCTTTGGCTTTTCCCTTGAACTTCAAGTGACCCCAAAGGCTCCCTCAGCTGCTCTATGCAGTAGATCTTTGTCTCTCTCTACTGTCGCGGATCTGCTACTACTTTCAGCATTTTGCTTACTCTCAATTGAGCTCTCTGCCTCCTTTGAGGTAAGCTTACGGCTTTTTGGTTACCCCAGCCATTTCTCTGTGTACAATCATCCTTCTGTGGCTCTTTGGCTTCCTTGCGCATTATCTCTTTGACTGCCATCTGGCTCCGTGGCTCCAAGTGCATCATTGTTTGTAAAAAACACCCACTGGTAGCATGCATCAATGATCAGGAGCTGTTACGTAAGGATCACAGCCATTTCTCTCGCAAAAACTCGAGAATTGGGAAAATCCCATAACACAAAGAATTCCTGAAAAATGCATTATTGGGCGTGATTTCGGGACCTGAAAATATATTAAATCACCCCTATAACCCTCCCGAGTTTGCCATCAGGCGTAATATTGCATCTCCACCGTTGATCTGGGAGATCCAGATCCAACGGCTGTGGTTCCATTTCGGGCGGCCCTTTCATACGGGATTGATCTGAATTTGAAACTACTAGAAAATGCTTAGCAAGGTATTAAATTCAGTAAATATACTTGTACAAATGATGTACATGTCTTGCAGTTAAAAACAAATGAGTTTTGGTGTAGTTTATAACCCTTTTATGTGTAGTAGGATTAATTCATTTATCTATTTAACATACTAAAACAGATTTGTTCTGAAAGAAAACTCAACCACAGATGCAATAGCATATCATGATGTAGTTCACCTCTCTTGGGCTACATGTGCTAGGTCCAAGGCTCCCAAATGGGCATGTCCTTGATTTGATTAAAATCTCAAAATTATTGTACAGCCTTAACAGGTGAAATGGACTATAAAAATGGATTCAAAACACTCAAATCAATCAGGAATGACTACTAGTTCTCATCCAATGGGTACCTGCAAACCGATACAACTCTCACAATGCTAGGACCTTGTGGCTCCGAGAACTTCCATGGAGCGAAAACACTTGCAAATGACCTATGATTACTGTCCAACCTGATCCAATGGCTTCAGAATAATCTGATTAGTCAAAAAAAAAATCGTCTCAAAAGGCCTTTCCTAGCCAAAGTTATGGCTCATTTACTGAATTGCCTATTTGGCCGTAAAAAAACTCATGTTAACTTTAGTTGAGGGCCAGATAAGCCCGCCATATATGGTGGGTCCGCCAAAAATGGTGCCTCCACCAAAATTCTGCCTACTTAACCATGACGTAACTGAAATTATTTAATGTGCATGTGACCGGATAGGTGAATCTGGTGGTTAACCTCGGATTTTGCGCCAGAACCTTAGTTAAACAGTTAGATAACTGTGGTTTCCCCAGAAATGTGACCACTACAATTGTTTAACCATTAAAGTTTTGTTGACCGCCAGTTTGTGGTTGGCCCATGGTTTTGAGCATGAGGGCATATGGTAAGGGGGCTAGCCCCCTCCGTGCCCCGCCCAAATATATGATAACATTCAAATAATATTTCTTCCACCTCCATAACAAATCCTGTAGTTGTGGTGTGTTGGTACTCCATTGCGTTAATACAAAGGAGGTCGTAGGTTCAAAGTGTCGGTCCTCCATAATTTTTAAACATATGCCAAATTCATTCAACCTTGGGGCCACGTGACGACCTTCGGGCTTGCCACGTGGCACCCCTCCATTGGATGCTAAAAAAAAATATTTCAGGAATATTCCGTAGAATTGTTTAATGAATATTCTCAAAATATTTTATTTTTAAATTTTTTTGAAAAAAATTCAAAAATAAGGGTTATTGGGCGATTTTTTTTTTTGGACATAACTTTTGCATACGGAGACCATTTTTCGAACCGTTCACGGCACCGAAATCAAGAGGATGAGCTATATCTAGTTGTTCAGGTTCAAACCAGTTCTGAGCACTTTCAGTTTTGAAAAATTTTCGACACTTGGTCTTGAGCTCTTGATCAAGGAGTTAACCACCCGATAAGGGTGGTTATCGGGTGGTTTTCTCTCTCCTCGGCCTAGACACGTGGAAGCCATTGTATGGGTTTGTACGGAGCTTGACGCAAACCACTTACCGCCTTTGGGTCCTCTTGAAATTGCTATCGCAAGTCGCCATGCCCCTCTCTATGGCTTCCTTTTGTATTTTGTTTAATAAACGAATACATGGAAATACATTAAAAAGGCCAATTGACGGATCTCAAATCTTATGAAATAGAATTTAAATTTCCATCAGGTTCGGCTAACCGCATCGCACACACACACACACACACACACACACACACACACACATATATATATATGTCTATAGTCGCTCCTCTGTGTAACTCCGATTATGATCTGCCAATATCAGCTATCGCGATATCACATTGCTCGTGGTCCTGCCTTTGCCTTGTGGTATCGCCAATTACGATCAGTTGATTTCGCCGATCGCACCATTTCATCAGCCCAAGACCTTTTCCTTGGGTATACACTGCCTGCCTCCGATCCGACCTACCAATCTGATCATCGAAGGTTGTTGATCGGGGATGCCTTCTGCCCAGCTTTAAGTTCTCTTCTTGGCTTCATATGATGCAATTTTCCCTTATAAGGGTCTTTTTCCCATTTTTAAAGGATTTTTGCCTCTTCCCGAAAGAACAAAGGGGAACTTATTTTTGTGATAACTTCTCCATCTGAAGTCCATTTTTACCCATTCAAGTTGCGTTAGATTCAGAATGAAGAGATCTATGAAATGAGACTATTTCTGAAAGGAGCCTATGAATTTAATTTTCCTCATATTTACAAAGTAATTGTGCCATTTGGCACCTTCTACCTCTTATATGAAGTCTTTTAGACTTAGAAGTTCATCCAGGATCCATTTTTGGATCAAGTGCAAAGGCTCTTTAAATCTCGGCTTGCACGTCTTGCACTTTTCTAGCCTTCGTAACTCCAAATACCACCTATATGATCTACTAGCCAACCACTCTTCCATTGCAATCTCCCCCCTTTAACCTTCCTTCAATCCATTGAATCGTTTCAACTGCTCTTGGAAAGTTACAGTCTATTTCCCCCACGATTCGATTGCCCAAACCGCTCCCTTTTCCTTCACAATCGCTTAACCTCCTCCTCATGGCCTTGGTTGATGCGATTTCACACTCAGATGTTTGTTCTTCCACTTGCGCACATGATTGTGAAGTGAATTCATCACATGTGACATCTGGATGACATTAGATGTCCCTGATGACAATGTCGGAGTGGAGTTTCAACATGTGTTTAAGCATATGTGACAGTGTTGTCAAATGATGGGAACACAACAACAGAAACGTCCTTGATATACAACCATGATCCAACACAAATAAGAGTTTGAAAGGTGTTACAACAGGTGTTTCGGCTTGTTATAAATGAACTATATATCAAAAGAAAAATGAAGTTTCAACCCTCCTTTATTAACACCTAACTACTGTTGCGAGAAATCCATTTTTTTTGTGATGAGGATTTTTTGAGCCCAGAGATGCTCATGCAGCATCAATGTGTTGGAGTTCGGTTAAATTACCAATGCACCTTGGGAGTGCCTTCATTCTTGACCATCCTACCAACACTAGTACCTTTAGCGATTGCATAAGACATAATTATTCTATCAATTTTGTGATATTGACCCCTTCTCCATATAGATAACAAATTACATTTTGTTCGAGGCAATTTAGATCCCCTATAAACTTTGTAATGTCTACGAGGGGAGCGTCTATCTCAAACTCTCGCAACAATAGATGTGGTTGTAAAATGTTCATAAATCATCCTTCTCATCAAAAGAAACCCTCAGAACATATACCATGTGTTGCAATATCGATAGCTAGTAAAAACAAACTTTAATTCTAAAAATGTTAACTTTAATTCAAAAAATCCTAATGTACCTGCAATTCCTCTTCCCACAATGTGTTTAATCCCTTCCCTTCAACTCTCAGAACTCTTAAATTTTTCATAGGAACCGAGGAAGGTAGGGAATAAGCTAGGGAAGGAGAGAATCAACCTTTGGTTGAGCACAACCATTTGAGATTTGGAGAAGACACCTTTTTCAAAATGGGTTCCATTAAATTACCGTTGGCGTCAAGAAGTTGCAAACCACTCATAAGAATACACTCATCTACTTGAGTGTATTTGCGAAAATGTATTCTAACTCCTCGCACGTCTGCCATCTGTCCATTCTAGAAACATGACAGCTATTACCCATTCTTTTTGCAAAATGATGGAAGAATTTAGAAAACAGAAAACAATTGAAAATTCAGACGATTGAATGGTTTAACACATACCAATGATTTCTGCAATAAATCACCATTGTCCTCTTTTGTCCAATGCCACAACCTGGCAATGCTGATCCTTTGGAAAGTTCTCTTCCCATGTCTCTAAACATAAATATGTCTAGGAAGAACAATTGAGGTGTCTGTGGGTGGGGTTCACATGGTGTACAACTCGACACCTTCCAAGTAATTAAGAACATGTACATCTGGTAGGCCCTTCACAGTTGGACGATTAATTTACGATGTCGCACATGTAAAGAGCGAGAACATGTGAAGAAGGATTTGAATTTTTGGTAAACAAGTTCGTAGAAGCCTAAACTTGCCAAAGGTTTAGGATTGCCGCATCGGCTGTGGCGTTGGACAGAGGAGGACAATGGTGATTTGTTGTGGAAATCATGGGTAAGCGTTAAACCATTCAATCCTCTGAATTTTCATTTGTTTTCTATTTTCTAAATCCTTCCATCATTTTGAAAAAGGAATGGGTAATAGTTGTCATGTTTCTAGAATGGACAGATGAGAGACGTGCGAGGAGTTAGAATACATTTTTGCAAAGACACTCAAGTAGATGAGTATATTCTTATGAGTAGTTTTCAACTTCTTGATGCCAATGGTAATTTAATGGAACACATTTTGACAAAGGGTCTTCTCCAAATCTCAAATGGCTTCGCTGGATGCACTATGACTCTTCTTTCCTACCTTCCTCGGTTCCCATGAAAAATTTAAGGGTTCCGCAAATTGAAAGGTGCACTTTGAAGACATTGTGGAAAGAGGAATTGGAGGTAAATTAGTACTTTTTTGAATTAAAGTTAATATTTTTTTGAATTAAAGTTTGTATTTACTAGCTCTTGATATTGTAGCACATGGTATATGTTCTCAGGGTTTCTTTTGATAAGAAAGATGATATTTTTATATTTTTCTGAACATTTTTCGGCCACCTTTACAGTTGCGGGAGTTGGAGATTAAGGGTTCCCTCTCGCACATTCCAAACTCTATAGGGAAACTAAACCAACTAGAATGGATTGTAATTTGTAATTGTTGATGGAATGGAGAGGTCTCTATCACAAAATTGCCAGAAGAATTCTGTTTTTTGCAGTCGTTGAAAGTACTAGTGTTGGAAGGATGGTCAAGAATGAAGGCATTGCCGAATTGCTTTGGTAATTCAATTGAACTCCAACACATCCAGTTGTCTTTTTGCACAGCTTTGGATAGTTTGCCATAATCTTTTGGTAATTTAACCGAACTCCAACACCTTCAGCTGTCTAAATGCTCCGCTTTGAAGAGGCTGCCAGAATCTTTTAGTAAATTAAGTAATCTCCAGCACGTCGACCTATCTGACTACCGGGCTTTGGAGACACTGTCAGATTCTTTCTGTGATTTAATTAAACTCCAGCATCTTGATTTGCTGGGCTGCTTGAATTAAGCTTGCAAAGAGAAACACTAGGAAATATAAGTACGCTTAAGTACATAGATCTCAGCGGATGTAGAAAGATTAAAGTACTCCCTTCACAAGTGGTTCATCAGAGGTCGCTTGAACAGTCACGTTTGTTCGGTACAAATTAGGAGAAGGCCCTTTGCTGAAGGCCGTTTGCTGGACAAGCTGTCGTTCCAACTATATGACTTGAAGGGATTGAGTATACATGGGTGAAAGGAATTGAAAGTTTTTCCAGATTCGCTACGTGACTTGAAGAACTTGAAGGAATCGAGCTGCAAAAAGTTGAAATGTGTGCCGCTTTTGCTAGGTGTGTTGAAATACAGGGTTGTGATGAATTGAAATGGTTGCCAACTTCTATTGGACGGTTGAGTGAGTTGACCGTATCTCATTGTCCGTTGATAGGCGAATTGCCATTGAAGGAGGAGGTCGTCAGAGGAAAAAGTGAAACTTTGAATGATTTATAGATACTTCCGCGGCTCCAAGTGTTAAATGTTTTAGAAATAGGGATATCAAAGGTATCATTTGCTAAAGGGGTTTCTTGCAACTTATAGCAAAATAACGATTTTATAATGTGGAATAAACACTTAAAAAGAATAGAAAACTTTAATGCCCAATAAATCATACATCCTGTCATTAATGCAGAAACTCCATGACAAGAGAATACCTTAATGATCAAGGACCAGTGAGTCTGCTCGGCTATATGTTTCTCAGCAAAATGATCAGCGATAGCCACCCCAACGAACCATTTTTGAACGGTTGATATTAACGCATTCCATAATACATATAACCATTAGCTTATTAGAATAAGGGAAACTCCGTGGGATGTCACTAAAAAAAACTACGTAAGGAGGTTGCTGCCACAAATTTTACACTACGTTGAACAGCAAGCCTAGAAAAATGTTTGTGAAGTACCAAGGTCAACTTGAAAGATAAAACTTAGATGCCATCAAACACAAAGGTAAAGGATGACAGAAAAAACGCATAAGGGAGATCAAGTTAGCATAGCGTTAGATTAACAGTCAAAACAGAAAAATAGAAGATCGTTCCCAAATTCCGTTTGGCACTTCCAAGCTCTACTCACTCAACTTGATGGTGTAAGGCTAAAGGGGATTGAGTTCGTGAGCTTGGGGACCAAACAGAGGTATATACAGCGAAGCTTCCATCAAGCTTCTATTGGCTATGTGTCAAGTGTTCCACAGATCATGGTAGAGAACTACAGAGGGAGTAATGGACCACTCAAGAAGCTCCCAACAAGAAATTAATTAACTGCACTTGATTTCCGTAATTTTAGGAAATGATTTCAATTGGCTTCCCAAATCGAAGAAAATGACTCGCAATTTTTTTCTGAATTATCGACGACAGTTGGGGAAACGTAAAGGGAGCTTAACATTCTCCCACTTGGTCCATACTTCCAATCTTAATGTCTCATCTTAAAACCCATTGATAATCTATATTAAGTAATAGATGCATGTATCATGGTGATAAGTCCTCTAATAATGAGTATTATCTTCTATGTATTACTATGTATTTATTCTTATTATAATTTATGTGGCAACAATTTTTTAATGAATAAACCTTATGTTTATTCTTGGTCCTACACAGATGAATTCTCTCAAATCAAATTAAGGTGCACATAAATATGAGGAAAACATCACAATAATTAAGAATTTCATTAAAATAACATTGTTCATATAATGAGAAACTACATAATGGAACCAAGTCCCATATTCATTACATAATCCTTGAATTTAAATGGTGGCATGCCCTTCGTCAAAGGGTCAACAATCATTAACTCAGCGCTGACGTTTTCAATGATCACTTTCTTTCTTTTAACACGTTCTCTTATAGCTAAATACTTAATGTCGATGTGTCTATTTCAACTCCCACTTTTGTTGTTTTTAGCCATAAAAGTGGCAGTTGAATTGTCGCAATACATTCTCAATGGCTTAGAAATAGAATCGATAATTCTAAGTCGATAAATGAAATTATTAAGCCATACACCATGTAAAGTAGCCTCAAAACAGGAGACAAAATCGACTTCCATAGTGGAAATGGCAATCAAGGTCTGTTTGGCACTCGTCCATGATACAGCTCCACCGAGCATCATAAAAATGTATCCTAATGTTGATTTGCGTGAATTAACACATCTAGCAAAGTCAGAATCTGAGTAGCCAATTACTTCCAAATTGTCTGTCCATCTATACATAAGCATGTAGTTTTTGGTTCCTTGAAAGTACCTCATTACTTTCTTTACAGATTTCCAGTGGTCTAAACCTATATCGCTTTGATATCATCCCAACATTTCCACAACAAATAAAATGTCAGGTCTTGTGCAGACCTGAGCATACATTAAGCTTCCGACAACAGAATTATATGGAATTTTCTTCATTTGTTCCCTTTCAAAGTCGTTCTTCGAGCATTGGTTCAAATTGAACCTATCACCCTTCACAATGGGAGCTACACTTGGTGAACAATCCTTCATCCAAAATCTCTCTAAAATTTTATTAATATAGGTTTCGTGAGACAGACCCAAAATGCCTCAAAATCTGTCTCTATGGATCTTAATGCCAATGACATAAGATGCCTTACCCATATCCTTTATATCGAATTTTTTAGATAGGAATTGTTTCACCTCATGCAGCAAACCCTTATCATTGGTTGCTAGAAAAATGTCATCCACATATAAAACAAGAAAACAAATTTTACTCCCACTGACTTTCAGGTATATACATTGATCCATAATGTTTTCTACAAAACCTAATGAAGAAATTACATTATGGAATTTCAAATACCATTGGCAGGATGCTTGTTTTAAACCGTATAATGATTTCTTGAGCTTGCAAACCAATTACTCACCATCACTAAAGAGGAATCCTTCAGGTTGTTTCTTGTAAACCTCCTCCTCTAGATTTCCATTGAGAAATGTCATTTTCACATCCATTTGCTGCAACTCCAAGTCAAAATGGGCCACTAATGCCATAATAACGCACAAGGAATCTTTCTTAGATACAGGAGAGAAAGTCTCCGTGTAGTCGATTCCTTCTTTCTGAGTGAATCCCTTAGCAACAAGTCTTGCCTTGTATCTCTGAATGTTACCCAATGAGTCTTTCTTTGTCTTAAAGACCCATTTACATCCAATGGATTTTGAACCATTAGAAACTCAACAATATCCCAGACTTCGTTACTCTTTATAGAATTCATCTCTTCCTTCATGGCATCGTACCATAATTCTGATTCTTTGTAACTCATGGCTTGTGAAAAAGACTCGGGATCATTTTCGGCTCCAATGTTGTAGTCAGATTCTTGCAGATACACAACATAATCATCAGGAATTGTTGATCTCTTTGGTCTAGTAGATATTCTTAATGTTGTACCATCATCTTCCTGAGAAGTATGTGGTTTAACTTGTTGTTCAAAAGTTCTTGGCAACTCTTGAACTACCTGATCTACTGGAATGTCGTCAGCAGCTTGTGGAACTTCAACAATTGGTTGTTCAACACCAGTTTGTACTTGAGGGGTGCTGTGAACAATAACCAATCTATCACTTGCGGTGGAAGGTTGAGATTCTGGATGTTCCTTCTCAGAAACTATGTTCCTAGTTTGATCGCTCCCATTGATCAAGTCATTTTCAAGAAACTTTGTATTTCTTGATTCCACAATCCTATTGCTATGAGATGGACAATACAATCTGTAACCTTTAGACCTTTCATCATATCCAATGAAATACCTGCTAATGGTCTTTGGGTCCAGCGTTTTCTCTTGTGGATTATATATTCTCACTTTAGATCGGCATCCCCAAATGCGCATATGTTGCAAACTCGGTTTCCAATGTTTCCATAGTTCAAATGGCGTTTTAGGAACAACCTTGGTTGGAACTCGGTTTAATATATACTCTGTCGTCTTAAGTGCTTCAGTCCACAAGGATTTAGGAAGATTGGAGTTGCTAAGCATACTCTGCACCATGTCTAATAATGTTTGGTTTCTTCTTTCTACTACACCATTCTGGTTGGGTGAACTAGGCATGGTGTATTGGGCAACAATCCCATGCTCTTGAAGAAATTTTGCAAATGGCCCAGGTGCTTGTCCATCTTCTATGTATCTACCATAATATTCTGCACCTCAATCTGATCTCACGATCTTAATTTGCTTCCCGCATTGTTTTTCTACTTCATCCTTAAAGATCTTAAAGGCATCTAATGCTTCACTCTTTTTATGAAGCATGTAGAGATACCTATATCATGAATAATCATCTATAAAAGAGATGAAGTATCTTTGACCATGTGAGTCCATGTCTAGACTACATATATCAGTATGTATGATCTCTAATATGTCTGAACTCCTATTTGCAACTTTCTTTGACTTGTTGGTCTGCTTTCCCTTTATGTAGTCCACACAAGTTTCAAAATCAGTGAAATCCAGAGTATTAAGTACCCCTTCATTTATAAATATTTTAATTCTTTCTATGGAGATATGACCTAGTCTCCAGTGCCATAATTTAGAGGAATCTTCATCAATAACACATCTTTTAGTGCCAATGTGAACATGCATTGAATCATAAGTGACATTGTTTTGTAAATTAATGCAGTGAAGACCATTAGAAAAAATACCATTCCCAACACAACCAGATTTATGAAATAAACTGAAGGATGTTTCTGAAAAGTGAAAGGAATATCCAAAATGTACAAGTCTTGAAACTAAAATCAAGTTTCTAGAAAAACTTGGAACATAAAAGATCTTTTCTAATTCTAAAACAAAGCCACTACTTAAAGTTAAATAGCATGTTCCTACAGCTTCCACATGCGAGCCCATCTTGTTTCCTCATAAGATGCTTTGCTCACTTTCCACTGACTTCCTTAGGTTTTGCAAACCCTGCAAGGAATTCGAAATGTGAATTGTTGATCAAGGTACAATCCACCAGGTGTTAATATTGACATTAACCATATTAGATTCATAACAAACAAATGAGATTGAATTACCTTTGCCCTCAAGCCATTTTTGAAATTTGGTGCATTCCTCCTTCATGTGTCCCTTCTTTTTATGGAAGAAACACTTGGAATTCTTCTTGATATCAGCTTGGGGAAGTACTTTACCTTTCCCTTTCCAATTGGCTTGAGATTTGCCCTTTCCTTGCATTGCCAGCGTTGCACTTTCTCCCAGTTCCATCACTAGTCTCTCTTCCTCTTGAACACACATGGTCATGAGTTCATTAATTGACCATTTATCCTTATGTGTGTTGTATGAGATTTTGAAGGGTCCGTATTGGTGCGCAAGGGTGTTTAGAATGTGGTGCACCAGGAAGGACTCTGATATTTCAACCTCGAGTTTCCTCAATTGAGCCACAGTGTACCTCATTTGCATGATGTGCTCATGCACACCTTTCACACTAGTGAGCCTTAGGGTTGAGAACTTGATGATTAGGGTGCTTTCTAGTGCCTTGTGTGAAGTGACGAATTGATCATCAATGGCTTTCAGCAAGTCTCGGACCTTTTCATGCTGATCAACGGAACCACGAATACCAACTGAAATTTTAGTCTTAATGAACATCATGCTTGGGCGATTAGATCGCTCCCATCATTCATAAAGCGTGATGTCCGCTGCAAAGCTAGTATTAGTGACTTCTAGTGGTTCATCTTTCCTAATAGCATAGTCTATGTCCATCCACCCCAAGTGAAGGAGAATTCTCTCCTTCCAGACCTTATAGTTATCTCCCTTAAGTTCAGGGATATCACAACGAATTTCAGAGAAATTCGCAGGTTGTACAACTGCATAAAATTAAAGATTACAATCTTATGTTAAAATTGAGGCCTAAAAATAAAATTTCATGCTTTACCAATGTAAATCATGCTTAAAATTGAATATAATGAATCACTAATCAATTAAAAATTATATGGATCACTAGACATTATTTCTTTTATGTATAAAAATTAACTTGATATGAGAATAATTATAAATTGCGTAAATAAAACTATAATATTCATGCATAACATTCAATGATGGGTATCGTATACTCATCCAAATTAGCATGTTTTAATTAGAGCAGAAATAATCAATTCATGCAAATTAAATATGAGCATAGTTAATAAATTTTGCACAACAATTATCCAAATTGCATATAATTAAATTAAATAAGTATTATAAGCATAAAAATTCAGCAAAAATTAAACATATTTCCAAATAAATGCCTTAATTCATAAAAATTCTCAAATATGGCATTGACCGAGACAGAGCATGTCTATAAACACCAAGGCAGAGATAAAAATTGCTCTGATACCAAATGATAGCAAAATAACGATTCTATAATTTGGAGTAAACACTTAAAAAAAATCGAAAACTTTAATGCCCGATAAATCATACCTCCGGCCATTGATGCAGAAGCTCCAAGACAAGAGAATACTCAAATGGTCAAGGACCAGTCAGTCTGCTTGGCTATATATCTCTCAGCAAAATGCTCAGTTGTAGCTGTGAACAATTATGTAGCACCGCAATAAATCATTTGTGAACAGTTGATATTACCGCGTTCCATAATACATATAACCATTATCTTATTGGAATAAGGGCAACTCCGAGGGATGTCATTAAAAAAACTACGCAAGGATGTTGCTTCCACAAATTTTACACTGCCTTGAACATCAGGCCTAGAAAAATGTTTGTGAAGTACCAAGGCCAGCTTGAAAGATAAAATGTAGATGCCATCAAACACAAAGGTAAAGGATGACAGAAAAACGCATAAGGGAGATCCAGTTAGCATAGCGTCTGATTAATAGTCAAAACAGAAAGACAGAAGATCGTTCCCAAATCCCGTTTGGCACTTCCAAGCTTTGTTCACTCAACTTGATGGTGTAAGGCTGAAGGGGATTGAGTTCGTGAGCTTGGGGAACAAACAAAAGTATATATAGCCAAGCTTCCATCAAGCTCTGTTGGCTATGTGTCAAGTGTTCCACAGACCATGGTAGAGAACTGCAAAGGGAGTAATGGACCACTCCAGAAGCTCCCATCAAGAAATTAATTAACTGCAGTTGATCTCCGTAATTTTAGGAAATGACTACAATTAGTTTCTCAAATTGAAGGAAATGACTCGCAGTTTGTTTCCGAATTATTAGCGGCAATTAGGGAAACGTAAAGGGAGCTTAACAAAAACCTTCGAAGTCTTTTTATATATAGCTGCAATAATGTGGTGGAGGTTGGAAAATTGCCAAATACACTCAATATATCTATCATTTAGTGGATGTGTGAAGTTGAAGCCCATTCGGGGATTGGGGCAGTTGACAAAGCTTGAAAAACTATACATTGAAAGTTGTTCAATGTTGGAGGAGCTGGAAGGCATCCGAAACTGCATATGTTTGTGGGCGTTGACTGCAAATAAATGTGTGAAGTTGAAGAACATAAGGAGACTGGGGCAGCAGAAAAAGATTCAACAACTATACATTAAAGAGTGTTCGGACTTAGAAGAGGTGGAAGGCATCCAACATTGTACGTGTTCGGACATAGTAGAGGAGTAACTCCGTTGGATGCGGGAGTAGAGGAGCAACCGTGCCAACATTGTTGGAGGGTGGTATTAATTAATTAACCAAGGCTCTCGCTCCTTGCACAACATTTTCATGGGTGTTGGAGGTACTATTATGTGTTTTTTATTTTTATTTGAGTTGTGTCAATGTATTGATAATTAGTATTTTAATAGCTGTAAGTAATTACTTTTTTCATTGTTTTATTTTATTAATAAATTTAAATTAAA
>APFE030919721.1:17561-42105 GCA_000404065.3 Pinus taeda | reverse complement strand
CCTTAAAACGAAGTTACCAAAAATATGTAAATATTTTATTATAATTCTTTTATAACTAATTTTTGTTTTATTTAATATTTTAATGTGAAGATTGATAAATCTTGTAATTAAACATAGAATAAAATTAAAACCTTAATTTACACTAAAAATAAATTAAAAAGTATATAAATTTAATTCCCAAATTCATTACAATGAAATTACACTAGGTTTTGAACTCTTGTTATGAAATTCAAAATCCTTTCAAAATCCTCAACACTTTAAGAATGTCAGACTCATTCTTTTTTAAATAGCCCCAACTCTTTTCAAAACTCCATGTAATCAATTCATTTTTGACACATTAAATCCATGTGACTTATATTTACACCATAAAATAGACATTAAAAACAGGGTCATGTTTTTATGTTTTTAATGCCTATATAAATTTAAAAATCAATTGCAACTCCTTTCTCCATCATGTTTCTTTTCAATGTTTAAAGTAATTTAGGAACCCATTTAGTGTGCTTAAGAATAGTAGAGATCCATCTCATTTTTCTGTTGGCCACTTTGCTTGATAATGACTAACTATGTGATATATTTAAACATAGGGCTAGGATCAGAAATTACTACACAACGAACATGAGAAAGAGGTACAAATTTTACATATAATTGAAGAGATGATTATTCAATTCCCTATTAACACTAGAACTAACCGACTACATGATTCAACAATGCTGTATTTTTGCATGGACTAGTGTGCATTTCATCCATGCAAAGGAAACTAGATAGATATGTGGTTTAGAGTATGTGATAAACTCATTCGCAATAACAAGGAGGTTCCATTTAATTTTCTTTGTAAAGTATGGATTGAGTTTAATATGGGTTGACATGTAAATTATTTGACATTGGTAAATTTTAGGGCATTGGTTTGGATTTCAAGCAACGTTGAAGAGTAACTCATTAAGAGCCCGTTCCTAAGTGTACCCTTAACACCCTCCACTCCTTGTGTCGAAATGTAAATTGTCGTGGATATTCCAATGGAACAATTCATCGCAACATATTAAATAAAATGTTGAAATTTTTATTGCGAATATTATTTTCCTTTAGATCTTAAATTCTTTAATCATTGGTTTTCTATTTAAAGGTATAGAATAGTTGAAATGCAAAAAAATGCAAAACATAAAAACACACACACCTTCATTAGCAAATAAACACAAGATTTATCATGGGAAACCCATAAGTGGGAAAACCTAGCTAGAAAGTGAGGCCTCTTTACTCTCTTTTCTCCAATATGGAAATACGAAAATATAAAGAAAGAGTTACTGATATCTCACATAGCTCGATAACGACATAAGGGCAAGATTTGTATTCCTCAACCTTTACATTAGAAAAATTTTGTGGTCTAAAATAGCTCTCAAAAGAAAAATGTACAACCAAAATAAACTTTATAAGAACCAATAGGATTCAAGATGATGATGTCAACTATGGGATAAGTGTCACCTTTTTGGACAGTATTATATAATATATATATTATATATATGATATATAATATATCTACTACTACTACTACTACTACTACTACTTTTTCTACTCGTATTTTCAACTTTCCTCCTTAAGGTTTTACTGAAATTTCAAGCAGAAACACTTATTGGATGTGAAAAAAAATCCTCATCCAAAGATAGCCCATATTGCATACTTTCGTTGGACTCTGCTACACAAAAAATGAGAATTATATGAAAAAATGTGATTACAATCATGTTTTTTTATGTATTTCTCATTTTTCGTGTAGCAAGGTCCATCAAAAGAATGTAATATCGGTACTCCTTGGATGAAGAATTAAATTCGACATCCAACGAGTGCTTCCACTCAAAAATTGAGTAAAACCATAGGGAGACAAGTTAAAAATATGAGTTGAAAAGTAGTTTTTTCTTTCTTCCCTCTAAAATTTGTTGATGTAATCCAATCTTATTTTATTATTTCATGACTATTGTTTTATAATATTTCTTTGGAAGCTCATTTTAGATGTCAAATTTTCTTTAATAATTGAAGTTTCAATATTATAATTCTTTTGGAAAGTTCATGCATGGCAAGCTCCATATGCAAGCATAATGCGGTTGACATGACATCCTCTTGTACCATGGTAGTGAACATGGTAGGTCAACTTGTGGGAGGCATAAGTTTTGTATATGAGCTTCGATTAATGTGATTTTGGCATTGTTGGAAATATATATGTGTAAAATAATTTCAAAGGGTTTGCGATAAAGTTAAAAAACCTTTGACCACAAAAATTTCCATTTGATGCAATTGATCTCATGGAACACATTTTGACAAAGGAGCATTCTCCAAATCTCAAGTGGTTGTGCTCAACCAAGGGTTTCTTCTCTCCTTCCCTGCCTTATTCTCTACCTTCCTCAGTTCCTATGAAAAATTTAAGGGTTTTACAAGTTGAAGGGAAGGGATTAAAAACATTGTGAGAAGAGAAATTGTAGGTAAATTAGGATTTTTTGAATTAAAGTTAACATTTTTAGAATTAAAGCTTGTTATTACTAGCTATTGATATTGCAACACATGGTATATGTTCTCGGGGTTTCTTTTGATGAGAAGGATGATTTATGAACATTATACAACCACCTCTATAGTTGTGAGAGTTTGAGATAGAGGCTCCCCTCTTGGACATTCCAAAGTCTATAGGGGATCTAAACTGCTTGGAATAAAATGTAATTTGTTATCTATATAGAGAAGGGGTCAATATCACAAAATTGATAGAAGAATTATGTCTTCTGCAATCGCTAAAGGTATTAGTGTTGGTAGGATGGTTAAGAATGAAGGCACTGCCAAGGTGCAATGGTATTTTAACTGAACTCTAACACATCGATGATACATGAGCATCTCTGGGCTTGAAAAATCCTCATCACCAAAAAAAAAGATGATTTCTCACAACAGTAGTTATGTGTTAATAAAGGAGGAATGAAACTTTATTTTTCTTGTGATATGTAGTTTATTAATAATAGGCCGAAACACATGTTGTAACACCTTTCGAACTCTTATTTGTGTTTGATCATGGCTGTATATCGTGGACGTTTATGTTATTTTGTTCCCATCATTTGACAACACTGTCACATATGCTGAAACACATGCTAAAACTCCACTTAAACACAGTCATTAGGCACATTTAATGTCATCCAGATGTCACATGTGATGAATTCATGTCATAGTTGTGTGCACAAGTGGAAGAACAAACATCTAAGTGTGAAATCACATCAACGAAGGCCATGAGGAGGAGGTGAAGTGATTGTGAAGGAAAAGGGAGCGGTTTTGGCAATCAAATCATGGGGGAAATAGATCGTAAATTTCCAAGAGTAGTTGAATCAATTCAATGGATCGAAGGAAGGTTAAAGGGTGAATATTGCAATGGAAGAGTGGTTGGTTAGTAGATTGTGGAGGTGACATTTGGAGTTGGGATGGCTAGAAAAGTGCAAGACGTGCAAGCCGTGATTTAAAGGGCCTTTGCACCTTTGTCAATAATTATATTAGCTTACTCTGTAATCCATGACTCTAGTCAAAAGTTTGGTATTTTAATTGTTCATTTCTGTAATAGAAATATTTTTTAATGTGGTTGAATATTTAATAAACAAGTATTGAATACTATGTTCTGTGATATGAATATATTGCCTCTGTTACCAAACATTTACATTGTTTCCATATGGATTCGTTATGTAGTCTGAGGATGTAGTTCAATGTTGTAATAATTAAAAGTGTTGCAGCATGTAATGACTTCATAAGGTGGTATCAAAGCTTGTTTCACTTTGGGTGTTACGTGTTTTCCTATAGTGGGTTGGAAGAATACCCTAAAACTTTGGTGGTGTAACAACATTTCGAAGTGTTGTAGTGCAAGTGTGAATCAACTTCTAGAATGGGTTGTGGATGGTATTTAGGTTTAAAATTACCAAGATACTTGTGAATATTTCACCAAGAAGGAGAGGAACAATGTGTGGAGGTGTCAAAAACCTAGATCTGGAAGCTCTCCAGAAAATAGTAGAGTAGTTGGAACACAGAGGCGATGGGAATGTTGAGATAGCTTCGAGACCTGAAGATGAAGTTGAAGCTGAACAAAAATATGAAAATGGAGACATGAAATTGCATTTGATATTTTACTTGAGCAATAGAGGTAGTGCGAAGGTGGAAGTGTCATGCTATGACGGTAGCCTGAAGGCTAAAAATATCATATACTAGCTTGGAGAGCTTGAGAGGTATTTTGAATATGAAAATGTTTGAGACCCTAATAGAATTTGTTTTGCAGTCACGAAGATGAAAGGAAATACAACCCTTTGGTGGGACATGTTGTAGAGAGATAGGAGTGATCTTGGACTAGAAAGAATTAGAACTTGGAAGAATATGGTGTGCAAGGTAAAGAAGAATTTTGTTTTTGCAGATTTTCAGCAAAACTTATGCAAACAAGTTCAGATTTTGACGTAGAAAGATGTGTCTATGTGTGAGTACACGGAAGAATTCTTCAGATTATCACTTAGGCCTAGTAGTAAAGAGCCAGAGTATCATTTTTTGGTTAGATATGTTAATTGATTGAAGTATTCAATCCAAGCTAAGTTGAGCACACAATATTTCCAACTTGTGATGAGGCTTACAAAATTGCCTTGAAGGTTGAGGAAAAAGTTGAAAGGAAAACTCAATAGAAGCTTAGATTAAAAGGTATAAGAGGAAGAGGAAGAGTAAATAATACCAAATTAAATGAGAAGGAAGAAGAGGCTTCAAGTAGCCAAATCCCTGGAGGAAGTGGAGATGGTAGAGGTCGAGGATTTGCTAGAGGTAGGGGCAGGTTTGTAGTAACTTGTTATAGGTGTGGTGTTGAAGGTCATAAAGCATAGGAATGCCTTGACAAATAAGGAAGTAAAAGAGATGATGTTAGGACACAAATTGTAGTGACAAATTAGGCATCAGTGTTTAGAGAAAATGTGGTTGTGATTCCACAAGAGGAAGGTGAAAATATGATGTTTCGAAGAGCCTTGTTGAGCCTGGAACAAATGCCTGCAATAGAGCCTGAACAATGGAAGAAGGTTTTCAAAGCCAAGTGTAAAGTGCAAGGTAAGTGTTGTAACTAGACCATTGAAAGAGAAAGTACCAAAAATTTAGTCTCCATCGAGGTTAAACGGAAACTATATCTAAAATTTGAACCATATCCTAATCCCTAGAGAGTTTTGTGGTTGCAAAAGGGTCAGCAAGTAACCATGATAGAGCAATATCCCTTGAATTTTCAGATTGGAGAGTTTAAAGAGCAAGTGATGTGTGACATTTTACACATGGATGCATGTCATATTTTTCTTGGGAGACCTTGGTTATTTGGTTGGGAAGTGTCTCATGATGGCAGAGCGAACATTTATAAGTCTGTGCAAAATGGGCAATATTACATATCAACACACATGCATGAATAAAATGGGAGTTGCAACAAGTAAGTGAAGGGTTGTAACAATAGCATATTACTATGCTAAACCAAAGAGTTTTTAAAGGTATAGAAACATAATCGGTACTATTTGGCTCTCTTGCCAAGATAATTCCAAAAGGCTGAAATGGGGAGTGATGTTCCACTCCTTGAAAGAGTTAACACTATGCTGAAAGAGTTTAAAGAGATTGTGGGAGAGGAAATACTTAACATATTTCCTCCCTTGTGAAAATTTTTGCACCGAATCAATATTATCCTAGGATCAAGTTTTCCAAACAAAGCACCACATAGATGATTCTAGTAGAGAATGAAGACTTGAATCATAAAGTTTAGGAATTGCTTGACCATGGATTGATTCGTGAAAGTTTAAGCCCTTGTGAAATACCAACAATACTGACACTGAAGAATATATGAGAATGGCGAATGTGTGTTGATTCACGCACCATAAACAAGATCACCATCAAGTATAGATTTCCATTTCCAAGAATGGATGACCTTATGCCATTCTCAAGTGGTGTAGAGTATTTCACAAAGATTGACTTGAAAAGTGGTTATCATCAAATTCATATCAGAGGAGGGGATGAATGGAAAATACTGTTTAAGATAAAGGATGGCTTGTGATGCGATTTGGGTAGACAAATGCACCTAGCGCATTCATGTGGTTGATGAATGAAATGTTGAAGTCGTTCTTGGGTAAGTTTGTAGTTGTTTAACTTTGTCAGGCTAGGAGTAACTCAGAATGTAATTGTTGCATTTGCGTTAAGGTAGAACGTAGATATATACATGGAGAGGGAGACTATTCGGTTTCACTAGTCTAGACTTATGCGGGAATGCAACAAAAAAAATATATACACATAAACATAGAGATGCATAAAAAATTAAACTTCATTTAATTAATATGAAAGAACTAAAATATTCTTACATACAGAAATGGAAATAAACTAGCTCGAGCAATGTTAGCTTATCTCTGAGAAGAGATGTGGTGGCTACATGCCTATAAACTATGTTGCAATGAGGCTCAAAGGCCTATTTATTATTGAGTAACAATGGAAAACCCTAAACATCCGAAAACTTAAGCCTAGGAGATTAAGGGCCAAAGTTGTGGGCCTTGTTTGGGTAAATTGGTACATCAACTTCCCAAGGTCGTAACTTTGGCAAACGATCTTCGTTTGGATATGATAATACCTCATTTCAAATATCTCAAATAGGAGGTTGAAAAAAATAAGAAGGCCAAGTTGGGACTTTTCCAGTCTCTCTGCTTTCCCTTGAAATGTCTTTCAGTCCCTCAAAATAGCTCTATATGTTTAAGACCCAAAATACTGCCAAAAATAGTAATTTGTGCTACAATTAAGGAAACTCATTCGTCTGTTTTTGCAGCTTCATGTTCTTTTTGATTTGTTGCTTCAACACATGCAAATCCTTCTTTGTTCCATCTTCTGCCTTCCCGCGATCTTCATGTCGTGTTGTCACTTCATAGCCAAAGTCTCCAAAGTTGCTTTCATCATCAATCGACCTGCTTGAGTTTGCAACCTTGTTCTGCCTCCATGTTGTTAACACTCCTCCTCTTGCATTCGTTGCATTTGTTATGATGTGTTCAGTTGTTGTTCATGATACTGCTCGATGCAATGCTCCTACTGTTGTATCTTGATGTCCTTGTCTACGAACAACTTGATGTCTTCATGGGTAGGCAAGTCCATGGACACTTGATCGACTACATCCCCAAGTGTTCTCTGAATGGTGCCTTTGTCTCTGCTCTCTTGGAAACCATTGTACCTATATTGATGAGAGGTAGATGAACGCTTTGGATACTTGGAGACATGGCAACACTCATGACAAGCAACATGTCAGTCGAAAACCAAAATGAACATGAGAACTGACTTGCAACATACCTGGTTGCATGATCATGAAGGTTGCGCAATTTTAGTCGGGAGGTCGAGAGGCCGACTGCCAAGACTGCATAAGGCACAGTCTAGGATTTTGGGAGATTAGCTTACTGCTGGAACTATGCAAAGAATATTCCAATCTGGCTTCTGACTATTGGGATTGTGCAATGCGTAATTTGAGCTGGGAAGGACTACTGACCTAGGGACATATTTGCGCAATATCCTGGGCCAAGCAGCCACTGTCCTCCAGAAATGCACAAAATAATCCTAAAGGCTAGTGTCACGTGGGAATGCAAAAATTTGGAGAGGAAGATGAGCCTTCATTCTCTATATTACGCAATGCAGCCTTGGTGAAGGGAGAGTCCAGAACAAGGTTGGACCGTTTCGCCAACGGGAAACTGAAAGAAACTAAGACAATTAATGCATGGTGACACTAATTGATAGCAAAAGTGATTGACAGTGCATGCAAAATATGAATGAAGGATTTAGAAAACAGATCAACATGCATGTGGGCGAGGCAGTTTGCTGGTTGGGGAAACATCCGTGCAAAATATAAGTTTCATGCATGCGACAACAATGAGATAGAAACGAAAATTGAAATAGAGCTAGGACAAGCTAGTATATATGTAAACAACAACAAGTGTTCAAAGAAATCAAGCAAACAATACTCCCACAAGAGAAAACACAAAAAGCGACAGAAATACAACACAAGCCATGGGAAGCGAGCTTACCCCAAAAAAACTGAGTTGAATGTGACGACTACTCTTATATGTGATGCGGGATGTCAGAGATGTAAGGTTGATGTAAGGAATGAGTTATTCAATATCTGATTGATGAGTTTTGATAACATTGAGGTTGTGACGTGCATGCCATGAATCTAGGGGAAGCGACAATTGGTGGGAGGTTTTGGAATTGCTCCTTGCATGTAACCTCCAAGTACTAAACATAAGTCCCTAAAACAAGGGTTTCCTTTGCATGTTGCCTTGGGAGAAGTAACCCATGCATGCAATTCTGCTTTTCTCAGTCCTGGAGGGAACCAGTCAACTCAGCTACACATGAAAGAGACTTTTCAATTGTTGGAGAAAAATGCACATTTTTGAATGGGAGCTAGGTTGGCTGCCTAGGAGATTTGCACAATTTATGGGCAGAGCAGCTTACTGTTGCCCATATTTGCACAAATTCTAGGTTGAGCAACCTTGATAGGGAAATTTGTGCAAATCCTTATGGGAGTATTCGCAGGCAGAATTGCACAATCCTGGGGCCTAGCAGGCTACCAGAGAGGATTGCACAATTCTATAGGGTAGGTTGGTTGCCCTCCAGAAATGCACAATTTTCAAGGGGAAGCTGCTCAGCCTGTAGCTGGACCAAGTTCAGGTGAACAACCTTTGAGGGGAATGGATCAAGCTATGATCGACAGACTACCTTGTGCAAGAAAGACAATGAATCTTGTGAACTTGACGAAGCAAGGTAAGCTGCTATGGAGGTTGGAAGGAAGGCTTCAAAACGAGGCAACGGCAAAATTTTGGAGGGTGGTTGTAGCCGCTACAACATATTATTAAGATGCCATGAAAAATATGAAGCACAAAAGGTTTTGCAGTACTCCATGATGGACCAGCTGGTGGACATTTTGGAGGAGATACTACTGCACATAAGATCCTGCATGCTGGGTACTATTGGCCAACCTTGTTCAAAGATACCCATGAATATGTGAGGAAATGAAAACTATGTCAAATTGCTACTGGAAGACAACGAAAACCTGCCTTATCGTTGCAACGAGTCAACATTGAAAAACCTTTTAAACAATGGGGATTGGATATCACAGGTTAGATTTTTCCTCATTCTTCAAAGCAACATAAGTATATCCTTACAACTACATACTATTTTACTAAGTGGGTAGAAGAAATTCCACTAAAGGTATCCAATTTTAATGCTATAATTGAATTCATTGATCAATTCATTATTACTAGATTTGGCTTACCAACTGCACTTATGTTTGATAATGCATCTCACTTTTCAAGAAATAATATGACTGAATTTTCTCTTCAGAGGGGTTTTAAACTTAAGTACTCTACTAAATACTACCCTCAAGGAAATGGTGTAGCAGAATCAACCAACAATAACCTTATAAGGATTATTAAATTAACTGTTAATTAGAGCCAAAAGAATTGGCATAAATATTTGGCATTTTCTCTATGGGAAAATCGAATAACCTAGAAGGCCTCAATAGGCACTTCTCCATTCAATCTAGTATATGGGAAAGAAGCTATCATCCCTTCAAATCTAGCCCTTCCCTCATTATCCCTAGTACAATTTATTGAATAAACACCTTCTTATTCTTTACAACAAAGAAAATCTCAAATTCTTAAACTAGAAGAAGAAAGGGAGAAAGCCAAACTTACACACGCTCACCATCAACAGCTAGTCAAATCTTCCTTTGATGCAAGTTCTGTTTCCACAAAATATTTTCAAATTGGAGATATCATCCTTAAATGGGACAAGGCACATGAGGAAAAAGGAAACCATACTAAATTCCAGAAAATGTGGCTTGGACCATTTCAAATTACTGAACAAGTAGGTCCATCAACATTCATATTGCAAGATTTTTCAAGAAAGAGAGAGTCTCTTCCTGTCAATGGGCTTATTTTGAAAAAGGTATTTTCTTAGAAGATTACAAATTCTACTGTAACAATATTGCATTTACTTTTTGTGTTTTCTTAGAAAAATAATGTTAAATAGCATCACTTTTGGCTTCACAAATAAAATCTCTTCAAATATTTTTGGTCTTTCGCCTTGAAAGTAGGAATTCTTAAGGAAATGACCACAACATTTGAAAATTAGCTAAGTATCATAAAAGTCTCAAATTTTATTTTCCATTGAAGTTGTAAATTCTTTGAAAACCTCAACTTTATAAAATCATTTTATTATATTATGAATCAAGAAAGGTTATTTTTAACAAAGTAAAGGCTATTTACAACTAAGCATCTCCAACCCTAAAATTTTCATCCAAAACCCTGAAGGAGTCAATTATTCTCCCCATCCATTAACTTTACTATTTTTAGAGTGTAATTAAAAAATATATTAACGTTAAAAGGTAAGGGGTCTCATCACGAGCCTACTTACCATATTCATAGGGAAATAATAGGTTGACATTACCAACACTGAATACCAAAACAGGGTAATGGCTTATGATTATTTTAATCTTAAGACAACAGGTCTCATCACGAGCCAGCTTGTTCAGTTCAATTACAACAAGTGAATGGCATTGTCACTTTCTAGTCACCAAAACAAGACAATGGCTTTAAGGTAATAATTTTTTTTTTAAAAGAAAAGTAAAAAAAGAAAATGTAAAATAAAGTATATATATACTTTTGAAATTATCTCTAAAGATTGCACTCTTATATGGATGGGATTCTGAATCATTGATGGTTAAAAGGTAACCCTATCAAGGCTATGAACACCTGCTAGAAGCAGTGGCTCTACCTGTGATAAATGAGTATATTAAAAATTCTAAGTTGTAAAAGCCCCCTAATTTATCTTTACAACTAATTAAGGACTAATATAGACAACAAGGATTTTCATCTATAAGACGATATAAAAATAATTATAATTAAGTGAGTTTTTAATGTTAAGAGTAATGTTACTTATCTAAATATTTCAAAATTAGTCCTTGTTTCCTGAACTATTTTTACTTAGAAAAGTTTTAGAAATTTCACTATTATCAGAGATAATTGATTCTTCGAGTGAATCGCTAATTTTTGTGCTCTGCAACAACCCCCCATTTATTTTACATAAATGACTTAGGATATTATTGTATAAATAAATGGGGACCCTTAACAAATTAAAAAACATAGGAATATAGTTTAGTGTAGGGTTTTTGTTAAAATAAATTTGATTTTTAATAAAAAAATCCTCACTAAAGCTTGAATGAATTGAATAAGGCTTACCTTAAATAAAACCAACAATTTTGCATGTCACAAAGTTTCAAAGAAACAAAGTTTTATTTACCCTTTCGAAACTGGTGATTACGATAAAAGATAGCC
Organism: Pinus taeda; assembly: GCA_000404065.3. Classification (NCBI taxonomy): domain Eukaryota; kingdom Viridiplantae; phylum Streptophyta; class Pinopsida; order Pinales; family Pinaceae; genus Pinus; species Pinus taeda. The sequence goes on along the minus strand of APFE030919721.1, from coordinate 30,751 downwards.
CTCAGGAACCAAAACTATATATTCCTTAAAAAGATGAAGCATTGATGAAATTCCTTCACGGTGGAAATTCCCCACATCACAATCTTATAACAAAAGCGATATATCATAAGACCGAGGAACTATTGTGAAATGTGATAAGCTATCGAAATCGACAAAAAAATAAAACACACTCTTTAAAAATATCACGTCCTGATAAATCATAAGAGTCTAAGCATGCTCCCCAATTGTATCATTCCCAATTCCCCCAATTACGATAGAGCTATTTCTTAAAGAATGCTTTTAAGGAAAATCATATAGCTGAAAACAAAATCCACTCTTAATAAGAAACCCATGGGCCTGCTACAATGCCACGTCACTTCTTGCAATTTCGCAAATCGGTCAAAAATATTTCGCCCATATCCATTCTCTGGTACTCCCAAAACCTCTGATTGCAATATTGTGATATTGAGACTATCGCAAGCGCACATCTCTCATACTTAATAAGCTGATACAGTGATATCGCTATCACATATTGGTGGAGTACTTGAAGATAAGTTTTATTTACCGTTTTAAAAGATTTTGCAATGCGATAAATTAATGAATAGTAAATAACCACACGAAGCCATGATCTCGGTTATTAAAGGATTCTAACGGTATTTATGATTTCAAAGCCCAAGGATATTTTATGGCTTGTTCGGATTGATTCGCATTTAAACTTCCCTTTCTGTTATTTCAAAGCCTTATGTGTTTTTATGCTTCCGTGTTTAACTCCTATTGCTCTTCATTCCTCTGTATTCTCAATTTATAGGTTTCGCCCGAGAAAAATTTACATAACAGGATGACTAAGTCAAAGAAAGGAAAGCAACCTAGCAAAGCCACACAATATTCTACATATGATGTAACAGAAATTCCACCACTATTCTAAGAAACGACATGCACTATCGATAATGGTACTTCCTCATGGGAAACCATGTACCAGTTGTTGGAGATCGAGGTTTTGTTGATGCCTCGAAAATCGTTGCACCAACATTGGGGGAAACCACCCGGTCCGGACCTTAGTGCAGCTCCTTTTCCGTTTGGTGTAGTGGCTCCGAATGGGGATAATGGGACCAGTTTCCCAGCAATAGATGAATGGGATGAATGAATACTTTGTAAATAACAGTAATGGTAGGTGAATAACTAAAGCTATTGACAGAAATGCAAGTAAATAAGACTATCCCGGGAATCTATTTGAACATCTAAAGCGTAGCTTTTGATATTCTATATCCAAAAAATACAATTATATAGATGACTGCATTTATGAGGACATAGATATTAAATCATTCAAGATTGATGTACCTAAATAGTTAAGCACAGCGATTAAAACAATGCTACTTTGACTTTAAACATTCATACTATTAACGCATACATGATTAAAAATAAGGCATATCATCTAAACATCCAATAGTGGTATGAGTAAGATTTCCTGTTGTTATGCATGCATACAATTAACAGTAGCAAGAATAATTACACAGCGAAATAATATGCACAGAATGAATCCAAACAAAAGATAGAAATACCAGTTGAATAGCAAGCCACTCCCGATATAAATCGCTATGTGTAGCTTCTACTTTGATGCATCAACATTCCTCAAATCAACGACAGTAGTGCACAATTGAATTAAGAAACTTTCTTCATTAAAATAAAAGCAGATGGTCAAGTTTCATAAAAGAATAGAGGCTGAAGCACAATAATGCAAACTTCAGTCTGTTAAGTTTTATACAAAATTTTACGACCCTTTCTAAATGCATGAAAGGGTCTATAAATACTAAACTAATCTAAATATCTACAAAACAAAAATGCTAATTATTCTGATATCAATAACTTCTTCGTTGCTATTTTCTCTGGCAGACTAAGGAGCTGGATGATGACTCATTCTGTCGGTTGTTTATCTTTAGACCTTAGTTGATGAATGTCGAGCATCGGCTGAATCTCTGGAGGTTTGTTTGTTCGCGAACTGAGCTGGGCGGCAAATGTGGCATCTTGGATCTCGGGGATCATGTATTGAACGGCATCGGTTAAGCATTTGAGGGCGGCTCGTTGTTCATAAGGCTTAATAAGGAAATGCCAATATGTTTCTATGCTTAAACTGTTAACCCCGGCGATTAACCTTCCTCTGTTCTCTAACTCTGGGTAACATGATTGTTCCAATGTATGAGCTGTAATTACCTTTCCGGGTGTACACTGGGTAACAATGTTTGACAAGTAAAGTGTATCATTAACCAGATCAATCAGATTGTTAGAAGTCAATGTGCACCTTGAAGCTGCCCTCTCTGCTTTCATTACCTGTGTATGCCATTCTGTGAATAATATGTTTTTATGAACTTCGAGTATTTTTGGCAAATTAGAGTCTTTTCCTGCTTTTGAATCTTGCCATTCAAGGTGTGCTGTGATAATTTCATCGGCTTGATTTAATTCATCTCTTGCCTTTTCTACTCGATCGCTCACAGTTGTTGCTAACTCGCAAAGTGGTTCCGCTTGAGAGAGGTATTGAGCCAATAGTTTAACTTGCGCTATAAGTACATTGTTAACTATCATTGCTTCTTTTCTGAATTCCATTACCTGCGAGTTTCCTTTGAAATTATCCAGTTGTGCTGTGATCTGGGCGATATGCTCATCCTTAGTTCTCAGTAATTGCTCATTTGCTGCCTTTAATTGTTCCAAAGCCTCCTTCAACTCATTCTGTCTATGGATCGCCGCCTGGTTGATGCTCTGTTTCTCCTCCTCCCATTGTTTAGTCAATTGCCCATTCATTTGTTGTTGTTGTTCTAACTGTGCCTCGGTTTGTGTCACCTTTTGTTTCATTGCTGCCAACTCTTCTTGTAAAGTGGAAATTTCTTGATCTCTAGTTTTTAGCAAAAGACTTACCTCTGATGCCTTGTCGACAGTAGCAGCTGAATAAGCTCCAGCATACTGTGATAGTTTGGTTAGATCATCGGAGGGGTCTTGTTTCTGCTTCCATACTACATTGCCCATGATGGTTGACTCGGGAAAGATGGAAGGTTGATCAGGCCTTTGTCTCTTTCTCGATCGTTTTACTACGGCTTTATATTTTGGGCTGTAGAAGACATTCAAAGGAGGAATATCTTCTACTTGTAGAGTGATTTGTTCACTAGGGCCTTTCGGAATAATTTCCACATCTTTTGATTTTGGTGTGCCGCTGGTTATGCTTAAAGTCTGAGATGAGGTTTTACCCTGTTCAGTGTTGCTTTTAGGAGTATCAGTGCTCTGCGAATCTTTACTTCCACCGATAATGGTGCTGAAATGCTGCCATTCTTCTTGCAATTGAGGGTCTGTGACAACACCTTTATTAGTATCGGTGGTGCTTTGTTTAGACTGGGATTCCCTAAGTAGTTGTTCTTGCTCTTCCCTTTCTTTCTGCTCCTGTTCTTTCCGCTGTTTCTCTGCCTGCTCTTGCTCTTTCTCTTTCTGCCGCTTTTCTGCCTGTTCTTGGCGTTGTCTATCTTCCTTTTCTTTTCTCAAGCGTTCTTGTTGTTCTTGCTTCATTTTCTCTTCTCGATCTTTCTTTTGTTGTTCCTCTTGCTCTTTATTATTGGTCTGTATTGTAGCAGGAGGTTTCTCCGTCTGTTGTTGGTCAGGCTCGCTTGATGATGCTGCTTGTGCTGTTATTAATAAATTCAGAGGCAGAGTTTGCAACCTCTATTCTCTGAGTTTATTAAACTCAATTAGCTTTTCATTGTTATATTGCATCTTAGCGAGTTGCATGACCTGAAATATCGATTCAGCTGATTTGATCATATCATCAAACATGTCTTCCTTGTGATCGAATAATGCTAATTTAGCATGTTCCAAAGCAGCGTATGCTGTTCGCTTTGGGTCGAATAGCCTATTTGGAAGTGTAGCAAAATTTAAGGCTTGAATCTTCGTAGCTTCTTTCTCTGCATGTTTTAGATCATGCAGCGTGAAGACCCCACATCTGAAGGGGAAAGTAGGCCAACCCCTTTTCTTCTCCCTTTTAAGAATCTGAGTGGTGCTTTCTGCTGTTATTTGGTAAGCAATCTCCCTTGCTAACAGTTTATCGGGGACATATAAAGGAAGGACATGAGGGTTAGCTTGACTGCCAAAAACCCTAATATAAGTAAAATGTTCTTCTCCGAACCAACTACCTACCGCAGGCAAATCAAAAGAAGCAAGGTAGGATATCCTCGGGATAGGTTTATCAAAAATTGCATAATATACAGGAACCATGAAACCATTGCAAATCTGGTACATGTGGTTTTTATAAGATGTTTTCCACATCTTACGATGATAAATGTGAATGGGCGAGGGATCCTGCACGGTCCACCTCCAGCCAAGAATAGGGAATTCAGAATTAAAACACAAAGTATCCAAGATATATGCACTATAGTAAAAAGGGGGAATTTTTCTTTCAGTGACTCTGGTTTTGTTCCTGAAATCAATAACAGCTAATGCCAGCTTATCTGATAGAATAGTGGCCCAATCCATAATAACGCTGTTTACTGCCGCGTCCATGAGAGGAACCATTTCAATGGTGAAAACGGCAGAATCATGTAAACCCCATAATCTACACATCATTATGCCGGCATAACAATAAGGAGAACACAAAGAGGCGACTGAGTACTTACCGGAGGATTCATGTCTGTGTTTATTTGGATTCTGCCTCCATTCCTTGATAGGTTCAGATTCGACATCGTATTCACTTGTAAATTGTTTTAGAAAAGCGCTATTGTATACCTTCTCTGGCTTAGGCAAATGATACATTTGCCTCAGATCTCCAGGTTTAAACGACCCAAAAATTCTCCCATCCTTTGTGATGAAAGTTCTATCGGTGAAGGAGATTTCTTCAATTGCCCATTTCACCACGTCAGTATACGGGAGAATTTGCTCTCTTGCTGCAATTCTATGGAGGAACGAATCTGCCAAATCTTTAATAGAATTTTCCGACCTTTTAGGTGAATCTGTGGTAGCTTCTTCCTCTGCTTGTGCTGGTTTTTCAGCTTCTATTAAATCGTAAGTCCCTTGCCAAGTTGTCTTTGCTAGGCCTGCGCATGTAGTGTCGGATATTAAGCCTTTCTTACTATTTAGCGCTGATTGTCCTGCGGCTGGTGAGTTTGAAACACCGGCAACCTTCTTGGACTTTTTACCCATCATGTTTGAATCCTCTTGTAGAACTGTATCCTGCACAGGGAATGAGATCCGGCGTAACACAGAGATAATAGTGAAACTCAGCGATGATAGCAGAATGTAAAAGATTAACGTTGATATATCCTGCTTTTGTCGAACGGCGCGGAGACAATCTATAGGCAGATCTCAGGGCAGAGATTCATTATGTAACCGTATAGGGCCTGCCACCTTTATAAATGCCCATTATTCCCAAATTTGATTGAAAATCTCTTAAAGCAAGTAAAGGGCGTATGGGCGGCCGAGCGGGAGTAATTATGCCTTAATTACCAATAAATTGGGCTCTCCAATCACTTTATTGGTTTTTTCATTGAAAATCGTGCTTTATCGCATCGCAAGGAAAGGAGGGCATGAATGGCTTTAACAATGAGTTTGAATATCGCCGATTGCGATATCGCATCGGCGAAAAGCATATGTGCGTTAAGGATGGTACAAGAGGATTGCCGATTGCCGATTGCGATATCGCATCGGCAGAAGGGATATGCGCATGTTTTTACAAAAAGGAGTGGGGCCGATTGCGATATCGCCGATAGCTTTATCGCATCGGGGCTTTACCATGCGGTGTATTAGGGGTACATAAGGGGATTGCCGATTGCGATATCGCCGATGGCTTTATCGCGTCGGGGAAAGGCCGTATTTCATTTGATGCATTGCTTGTGTGCTTTTGCGATATGCGATCTTGCGATTGCTTTGTCGCGAAAACTTTATTTGTGCTTTATGTTGGATTTTAAATGAAATAAAGCTTTGATATCAATTTTATTTCTAAGAGGGACCCATTCCATCTTTTAATGTTTTTTGAGAAAGATAATTATGAAATGGGGGGTTGTTTTGCAAGGCACAACAATTGGCGATTCACTGGGAGAACCAGTTATCTCTAGAAAAAATCAAAAGTACTTAAAAATATTTTGTAATAGAGTTTCAACCATAAGGAAAATTCTGATATAACTAGGCATCTATGTATTCTGAATATAACTGAAATAATTTCGATATTTTCCTCTTTTCGAATATTCTTTAGAAATGGTACATTTAAAGTTTCAAATAGGCCTTGCTTGGTTTATAAATAATAGAAATAGGAAGGCTTCTCCAAATCAGCTTTTATAGTATACTCGCTTGTCATAGGTAGAGCCTCTGCTGCCAGCAGACGTTTATAGTCTCGATAGGGATACCTTTTAACCATTTGACTATCCATTGTCCCATTCAATCAAGATTGTGATTATCAGAATGAATCTAAAACATACCTTCATATTTTATTCATTTTCATTTTGTCTAAATTCTCTATATAAGATAAAAAGCCATTGTCCTGGTTTGATGGCCAGCTGTTGACAACGCCACTCACTGGTAGTAGTCTAACTGAACAAGCTAGCTCGTGATGAGACTCCTTGTCTTGAAATTTCAAGCCATTACCCTGTTTTGGTGGACAGTATTGGTAATGTCAGCTAAACTATTTCCCTATGAACGTGGTAAGCAGGCTTATGATAAGACCTCTTATCTTTAGTATCTTTATATTTTAGAATTACACTCTGAAAAAATCATCATCTTTAGTGAATGGGGTGGACAATCACTTCTTTGAGAATTAATGGATGACAAGTTGGGAGTTTAAAGATGCTGATATTGAATTGACTTCTATTCCTGATATCAATGACCATTTGGGGCGAATTTGAAAACAGAAATAACCATATATTACTTTCATATTCTAAAGAGGAATTAATCAAAGCTAATCTGCGATTCATGGATACAATAGTAGCTAATTTCCCAAAAGCATTCCTTTTAGTTGAAATCTCTACTACTTGAAGACAGGTACTGATGATAATTCCATAAGACAACCAGTTAAACATAGTAAAGGGCCAATAGGATATGCCTTACAACCTTATTTACTAAAAACCTATAAACTAAGAAATTCTATGAAAGTAAAGGGAAGAGGGGTTACCTCCTCAATTGAAGAATTTTTTAAGGATTAGACCATTTACAGGGAGAGACTCCCTGACACCTGTTAAGTCTTGCAATAGAAAGGTTGAATGGCCTATTTTCTCATAGATCTGAAATGGTCCGAGCCACAACTTTTGGAACTTGGTGTGTTTACCTTTGTCCTCATGGGCTTTATCCCATTTCAGAACTAAATCACCAACTTGGAATTGTTTTGATCCTGATGAGGCTGAGTCGAAAGCTGCTTTGATGATTTGCTGATGTTTGGCATGTGTATCGCTTGCTTTTTCCCTCTCTTCTTCAAGTTTTAAGATTTGATCATGTCTGAGCTGAATAGAAGAGGAAGGAGTTTTTTCGATGAATTGTACCAGGGCTAAAGAGGGTAGAACAAGATTTGTAGGTAATATTGCTTCCTTCCCATATACAAGATTAGATGGAGAAGTTCCTATGGAAGCCTTTTGAGTTATCCTATCAGCCCATAATGCAAAGATCAATGTTTTATGCCAATTCCTATGATTTTGCTCGATTGTTCGTTTAATAATTTTGATCAGATTTTTATTAGTGGATTCTGCCAAACCATTACCTTGAGGGTAGTAATTAGCTGAATACTTTAACTTGAATCCTCTTTTAATAGCAAAATCAATCATAGAGTTGCCCGAAAAATAAGAAGCATTATCAAATACAAGGGCAGTTGGAACACCAAACCTGGTAATAATGAATTGATCGATAAATTCAATGATTGCCTCAGAATTTGTTGTTTTTAGAGGAACTGCCTCCACCCACTTAGTGAAGTAATCGGTAGCAGTGAGAATGTACTTATGCTGCTTTGAAGAAGGTGGATTGATTTCCCCGATGATGTCCAGTCCCCATTGATCAAATGGTTGTTCAATGTTAACTGGTTGCAGAGGGAAAGCAGATTTTCGTTGCCTTCCACAAGCAGTTTGACAATTTAAGCATTTTCTCACGTAGTCATGGGTGTCTCTGAAAAGGGTTGGCCAATAGTATCCAGCATGAATAATCTTGTGAGCTATGGTGTCAGCTCCAAAATGTCCTCCCGCTGGTCCATCATGTAATTCCTGCAACACCTTTTGAGCTTCAGTTTTCTCAAGGCATCTTAGCAAAATAGAGTCATAATTCTTTTTGAAAAGCACATCATCAATAAGTGAAAAACTTTTTGCTTTTAATCTGATGGCCCTTTTGCTTTTGTAAGATAAATGAGGAGGAGCATAACCATTTTTTAAGTAAAATATCAAATCTGCATATTGAGATTCTGAGTCAGTGACACTTATCTGATTGATTTCTTCTGTTGGACCTGTGTCGCTTGATTCAGGTATGTTGGAAGCTCCTGCTAATATCCTGCAAAAACCTTGGCCCCTAACAATCTTTGCTGGCCTAATGTCTAAATCATACTCTTGAAGTGCGGTGACCCAATTAGCCCTTTTTTCACCCAGTTCCCTTTGCATTAATAGTTGCCTAACAGCTGAAAAAGGAACTATTACTTTCGTATGGGTTTTTAGGAGGAAGGGTCTATAATGTTTAACTGCTTTGAACACAGCAAAGGCTTGTTTTTCTACATCAGAGTAGTTTAATTCGGCACCCTGAAGATTTGAGCTAAAAAATGAGATAGGTGCTTCCAAGTTGTGATCGTTCAGCTGGGTAAGTACTGCTGCATATGAAGCATTGGACGCGATGGTGTACAATGTGAAAGGATTGGAGAAGTTTGGAGTAATCAAGGAGGGGGCATTGATGATAGATTGCTTTATCTGATCAAAAGATTCTTTTTCTATTAATCCCCACTTAAAAACTGCATTCTTCTTAATCATTGATTGGAGGGGTAAAATAATATGAGAAAAATCAGGTATAAATCTCTTAACAAAATTTATCTGACCGAGGAATGACTGCATCGATTTCTTGTTGTGAGGGAAAGGGATCTCCGAAATTTCTTTGATCCGATCAGGATCAATATAGATGCCATCCCGAGATACAATAAAACCTAGGAGTTTCCCTTGATCCAGAGCAAAGAATGACTTTTTGGGGTTCAGGGAAATTCCATACCTTTTACATCTTTGAAAGATCTGATTTAGGTCATGTAAATGATTGGATCTCTTTTTAGAAAACACAGTTATGTCATCTAAGTAGATGACTACTGATCTATTAATTAACCCCCTAAAAGCAGTGTCCATAGCTCTTTGGAAAGTCGCTCCTGCATTTATAAGTCCGAAGGGCATCTTTTGATATGCATATGTTCCCCATTTTGTTCTAAATGTTGTTTTGAGTTGGTCATCAGGATGAACTAAAACTTGGTTGTATCCTGAAAAACCATCAAGAAAAGACATCAATTCAGAACCTTCCACAGATTGGAGTATTTGCTCCATAGTAGGCAATGGGAAATTATCTTTTAAGCTTGCTCTGTTCAAATTTCAGAAATCTATACAAATTCGAATGTCGCCATTCTTTTTCCTGACAGGCACCATATTAGAAACCCAATTGGAATGTCGGACTGGGAAAATAATTTTGGCTTTGAGGAGTTTATTAAGCTCCGACTTAATCTGACTTTCCAAATTGGGATGTATTTTTCTTAGCTTCTGTTGTATAGGTTTTTGATCTCGAAGCATTTGGATTGTATGCTGGATAATAGACGTATCATAAGTCTTTAAGTCATCATATTTCCAAGCAAAGACGTGTTTATTCTTCCTTAATAGTTTAACAAATGCTTCTTTCTCTTGTGTAGAAAGTCCTAGTCCTATATTTTCATTCTGAGGAACTTGATCAGTACCCAAATTTATTGATTCAAACTTTAGGGTAGAACTTTGGATCTTTGTATTGGGTACAGGCTTAAATCTGTCTTTTATATCATAAAGATCCTCAAGTTTTACCACAGGCTTGGGAATTGCATTCTCTTGGGATGCCTTTTTAATTTGGGAGTCGTGTTCGTCTTCTTCAATGATCTGGTTGTCATAAGACTTTTCAGAAGTCAAGAATTGCAAAATATCATTATCATGATTAAAAATTCTCCAATTGGTGACATTGTCGGGAATTGAAGGTCTGAAAATTAACTCTACAGAAAATCTATCAGGGCTGTAGTCTTATGAGGGTAGGAGCCTTGAGGCTACATTGGCAAGTAGGTCGGCAGCTGAATTCTGGGATCGGGGGATAGAAGAAATGTTAAATGCTAGGAAATGTGAGGTAAGGTCTTGCACAAGTGATTGGTAATGTTTTAGATGATTTGAAAGGCAATGAATTGCGTTTCTAACCTGTTTAACAATGATTTCTGAATCACCAAAAACCTTTAAATAATGCACTTTGAGACCGATTGCTTTATATAAACCCTGGACTAAGGCTTCATATTCAGCTGTGTTGTTAGTGCATTCGAATTCTAACCTGCAAGACAGCATTGTTCTTTCCCCATTTGGATTAACCAAAATGCAACCTGCTCCTGAGCCTTCATTAGACTTAGTGCCATCAAAGTATAAAGACCAAAATAAAGGGGTATCAACAGTGGTATTTACAACTTTCTCATAATCATTGAAACATCTAGACTTACGCGTTTGTGAAAAAATTTCAATCTGAGATGTAAAATGATTAACTGAGAAAGGGGAGGGTTGGGCAACAAAGTTGCTGAAGAATGACTCGGATGAATAATTGCCCAAAATATTATTGTTGAAAGCTACAGGGTGATCCTCCTGTTCGAAATCGGTAACTGTATGGGTCATATGTTTTTCTCGGTCTATCTTGATCTGATTTGGCTTGCCTTTATAAGGGAGCCACATATGTGACCAATCAGTGGAGATGTACCCATGCAATTTTTCGGACCAGTCTCTACTCAAAATCAAACCATAAAACTCAGGTATATCAGCTATAAGGATATCAATTCTTTGTACTGTTCTTGGATCGGCTGACAACCTGATGGTTACGGAATTGATTTCACCCACCACCTGCACCTTAGTCCTGTCTAATTGAACAATATGGATAGCAGACTTCTGGGGTTCTATGTTCAGTTTGGAACAAACTGAAGCTGGCATTATGTTAGAAGATGCCCCCGAGTCAATTAAACAGTTGTGCAAGTTTCTATTATAGATTTCATAGGTTAGGAGAAATGGTGGAGTGTGAGAGCTTGACCTATCACCAATTAGGATGGAATCTGTGGCTTCAACCATACCTGGAGGAGACTGACCTGAGTCGTTTGCAGCCTTTGAACTAGGAAGAGGAATGGAAGGGACAACGTTCAACTCTTTAAGGAGTAGCTTTTGCTGATGCTTAAGCTTGCTAAGCTCAAACATGGTTATGTTGGCTTTGGTCTTTTTCATATCATCAACGATATTGTACTCCATGGAATCGGATACCACTAACGTTTTAGAAGTTGTCAGGGGAGTTGAGGGTTGGTTTTGAGAGGCTGCCACAGGTGTCTTCTTTGGAGGAGCTTTTTCTTTTGTTGTAGTAGCACCTGCACTTCTTTTCTTTGAAGTTACCTGAATAGGCTCAGGAGCACCTTTACTTCTTGTGGTGACTGGAAAAGCTTCTTCTTCGTTATCTGTATCAGGATCGGGGAGTATAAAGTCCCACATTCCATGACATTCAGCCACTTCTTCTTCTTCGTCGGATGGTGTGGTTGCCTCTTCTCCTTCTTCTTCCTGGTCAGAGTCAACATTTGATATGACATTAGGTGGTTTGGCTTCTGTTTTCTTGTAAGTCCTAAAAGGTCTTTTGCTTGTTGATTCGGCCACCTGTTTTTTAATGTCAATCATTTCATTAGAGAGTGTTTTCAGGACTTTTTGTAGTCCCTCCATATCATATGGGTCTTTAGAACTTTTCTTATTGGAGTCTTCTTTAAAAGAGACTTTTTTTGCTTTTCTATCCTCCAAGGCAGCTTTCTTCTCTAAAGAATTAATGCGCTTCTCAACATCAAGTGATTCTTTCATGTTCTCAGCTAAGGTAGGTTTCCCAGCCCGATCTACGAAAATAGCTATATTAGTAGGCAAGGCAGTGATATACCATTCGCTTCGTATTTGTTCGCTTGGCTTGGAAGCTGTAGGGATTTTATTAAGGAGTTTATTAAAACGAGCATTAAATTCCTTGATGGGTTCCCTATATTCTATCCTTAAGTTGGAGAGATCATTTATTAAGGTTGCTAAAGACCTATCATCTCCATACTTAGTCAGAAACTGCTCTTGGCATGTATTCCAGTTAGTAATGGATCCAGAGGGTAGCGAAAAATACCATGATCCAGCCGATCCTTGTAAGGTATAAGGGAAAAGTCTGACAACAACATCTTCATGGGTTACTCCTTTTAGGTTGACCGATAGCATAAAATTATTAATATGTTCTTCGGCTTGAGTTCCATCATCTGGGTTGAATTTAGGGAGCCATTTTTCTGGTGCATCTGGTAAAGGATGCAATGGCGCAGGCATATTGACTGTGCCCGGTCTTGTCCATGGATCCGCCATTGTAATAGTACCAGGAGTTGATACTACTATTGGGGTTCCAGATGTATGGGATGATGAAGATACTGAAGGATGAGCTGATTGAGATGTTGAAGCTTGTGTTCCCTGGTGGACTACAATATGCAGTGGGGGAGTGGATGGTTGACTTTGCAGATGAGAAGATGAGATGGAAGATGTGAATGAAAGTTCCTCACTATCGGACTGCTTAGTGTGCTTCTTGGCCCTTTTCCTTTCGGGAAAGGGGAACTGAATGGGTTCAATACCAAGTTTTCCACTTTGTAGTCTGGTGAGTGGATGAGATAGGTTGAACTGCGAAGTCGTACTGCTTTGTGACACCTCAGATCTTTGTGGCGAGATCGAGAAAGTCTGAAGTTGATGGATAAGAGACTAGACTTCAGGAGATTCAAGACTCAATTGTTCTGAGGGTTGATGAGTGTAAGCAGTGGTTGTTAATCCCTGTTCTTCTTGATTACAGGTTGGAGCACCAGCACGCGATCGAGAATGAATAGGAGATTCGGAGGGAGAGTTACTCTTGGAATGGCTTGTGATTTTTGGTTTACTTGCCATTCATAGTTGAGGCCCTCCTTCTAGCACCAAAAATGTTGATGCCTCGAAAATCGTTGCACCAACATTGGGGGAAACCAC
>APFE030919721.1:0-13974 GCA_000404065.3 Pinus taeda | reverse complement strand
CGTTGCACCAACATTGGGGGAAACCACCCGGTCCGGACCTTAGTGCAGCTCCTTTTCCGTTTGGTGTAGTGGCTCCGAATGGGGATAATGGGACCAGTTTCCCAGCAATAGATGAATGGGATGAATGAATACTTTGTAAATAACAGTAATGGTAGGTGAATAACTAAAGCTATTGACAGAAATGCAAGTAAATAAGACTATCCCGGGAATCTATTTGAACATCTAAAGCGTAGCTTTTGATATTCTATATCCAAAAAATACAATTATATAGATGACTGCATTTATGAGGACATAGATATTAAATCATTCAAGATTGATGTACCTAAATAGTTAAGCACAGCGATTAAAACAATGCTACTTTGACTTTAAACATTCATACTATTAACGCATACATGATTAAAAATAAGGCATATCATCTAAACATCCAATAGTGGTATGAGTAAGATTTCTTGTTGTTATGCATGCATACAATTAACAGTAGCAAGAATAATTACACAGCGAAATAACATGCACAGAATGAATCCAAACAAAAGATAGAAATACCAGTTGAATAGCAAGCCACTCCCGATGTAAATCGCTATGTGTAGCTTCTACTTTGATGCATCAACATTCCTCAAATCAACGACAGTAGTACACAATTGAATTAAGAAACTTTCTTCATTAAAATAAAAGCAGATGGTCAAGTTTCATAAAAGAATAGAGGCTGAAGCACAATAATGCAAACTTCAGTCTGTTAAGTTTTATACAAAATTTTACGACCCTTTCTAAATGCATGAAAGGGTCTATAAATACTAAACTAATCTAAATATCTACAAAACAAAAATGCTAATTATTCTGATATCAATAACTTCTTCGTTGCTATTTTCTCTGGCAGACTAAGGAGCTGGATGATGACTCATTCTGTCGGCTGTTTATATTTAGACCTTAGTTGATGAATGTCGAGCATCGGCTGAATCTCTGGAGTTTTGTTTTTTCACGAACTGAGCTGGGCGGTAAATGTGGCATCTTTGATCTCGGGGATCATGTATTGAACGGCATCGGTTAAGCATTTGAGGGCGGCTCGTTGTTCATAAGGCTTAATAAGGAAATGCCAATATGTTTCTATGCTTAAACTGTTAACCCCGGCAATTAACCTTCCTCTGTTCTCTAACTCTGGGTAACATGATTGTTCCAATGTATGAGCTGTAATTACCTTTCCGGGTGTACACTGGGTAACAATGTTTGACAAGTAAAGTGTATCATTAACCAGATCAATCAGATTGTTAGAAGTCAATGTGCACCTTGAAGCTACCCTTTCTGCTTTCATTACCTGTGTATGCCATTCTGTGAATAATATGTTTTTATGAACTTCGAGTATTTTTGGCAAATTAGAGTCTTTTCCTGCTTTTGAATCTTGCCATTCAAGGTGTGCTGTGATAATTTCATCGGCTTGATTTAATTCATCTCTTGCCTTTTCTACTCGATCGCTCACAGTTGTTGCTAACTCGCAAAGTGGTTTCGCTTGAGAGAGGTATTGAGCCAATAGTTTAACTTGCGCTATAAGTACATTGTTAACTATCATTGCTTCTTTTCTGAATTCCATTACCTGCGAGTTTCCTTTGAAATTATCCAGTTGTGCTGTGATCTGGGCGATATGCTCATCCTTAGTTCTCAGTAATTGCTCATTTGCTACCTTTAATTGTTCCAAAGCCTCCTTCAACTCATTCTGTCTATGGATCGCCGCCTGGTTGATGCTCTGTTTCTCCTCCTCCCATTGTTTAGTCAATTGCCCATTCATTTGTTGTTGTTGTTCTAACTGTGCCTCGGTTTGTGTCACCTTTTGTTTCATTGCTGCCAACTCTTCTTGTAAAGTGGAAATTTCTTGATCTCTAGTTTTTAGCAAAAGACTTACCTCTGATGCCTTGTCGATAGTAGCAGCTGAATAAGCTCCAGCATACTGTGATAGTTTGGTTAGATCATCGGAGGGGTCTTGTTTCTGCTTCCATACTACATTGCCCATGATGGTTGACTCGAGAAAGATGGAAGGTTGATCAGGCCTTTGTCTCTTTCTCGATCGTTTTACTACGGCTTTATATTTTGGGCTGTAAAAGACATTCAAAGGAGGAATATCATCTACTTGTAGAGTGATTTGTTCACTAGGGCCTTTCGGAATAATTTCCACGTCTTTTGATTTTGGTGTGCCGCTGGTTATGCTTAAAGTCTGAGATGAGGTTTTACCCTGTTCAGTGCTACTTTTGGGAGTATCAGTGCTCTGCGAATCTTTACTTCCACCGATAATGGTGTTGAAATGCTGCCATTCTTCTTGCAATTGAGGGTCTGTGACAACACCTTTATTAGTATCGGTGGTGCTTTGTTTAGACTGGGATTCCCTAAGCAGTTGTTCTTGCTCTTCCCTTTCTTTCTGCTCCTGTTCTTTCCGGTGTTTCTCTGCCTTCTCTTGCTCTTTCTCTTTCTGTCGCTTCTCTACCTGCTCTTTCTCTTTCTGCCGCTTCTCTGCCTGTTCTTGGCGTTGTCTATCTTCCTTTTCTTTTCTCAAGCGTTCTTGTTGTTCTTGCTTCATTTCCTCTTCTCGATCTTTCTTTTGTTGTTCCTCCTGCTCTTTATTATTGGTCTGTATTGTAGCAGGAGGTTTCTCCATCTGTTGTTGGTTAGGCTCGCTTGATGATGCTGCTTGTGCTGTTATTAATAAATTCAGAGGCAGAGTTCGCAACCTCTGTTCTCTGAGTTTATTAAACTCAATTAGCTTTTCATCGTTATATTGCCTCTTAGCGAGTTGCATGACCTGAAATATCGATTCAGCTGATTTGAACATGTCATCGAACATGTCTTCTTTGTGATCGAATAACGCTAATTTAGCATGTTCCAAAGCAGCGTATACTGTTCGCTTTGGGTCGAATAGCCTATTTGGAAGTGTAGCAAAATTTAAGGCTTGAATATTCGTAGCTTCTTTCTCTGCATGTTTTAGATCATGCAGCGTGAAGACCCCACATCTGAAGGGGAAAGTAGGCCAACCCCTTTTCTTCTCCTTTTGAAGAATCTGAGTGGTGCTTTCTGCTGTTATTTGGTAAGCAATCTCCCTTGCTAACAGTTTATCGGGGACATATAAAGGAAGGACATGGGGGTTAGCTTGACTGCCAAAAACCCTAATATAAGTAAAATTTTCTTCTCCGAACCAACTACGTACCGCAGGCAAATCAAAAGAAGCAAGGTAGGATATCCTTGGGATAGGTTTATCAAAAATTGCATAATATACAGGAACCATGAAACCATTGCAAATCTGGTACATGTGGTTTTTATAAGATGTTTTCCACATCTTACGATGATAAATGTGAATGGGCGAGGGATCCTGCACGGTCCACCTCCAGCCAAGAATGGGGAATTCAGAATTAAAACACAAAGTATCCAAGATATATGAACTATAGTAAAAAGGGGGAATTTTTCTTTCAGTGACTCTGGTTTTGTTCCTGAAATCAATAACAGCTAATGCCAGCTTATCTGATAGAATAGTGGCCCAATCCATAATAACGCTGTTTACTGCCGCGTCCATGAGAGGAACCATTTCAATGGTGAAAACGGCAGAATCATGTAAACCCCATAATCTACACATCATTATGCCGGCATAACAATAAGGAGAACACAAAGAGGCGACTGAGTACTTACGAGAGGATTCATGTCTGTGTTTATTTGGATTCTGCCTCCATTCCTTGATAGGTTCAGATTCGACCTCGTATTCACTTGCAAATTGTTTTAGAAAAGCGCTATTGTATACCTTCTCTGGCTTAGGAAAATGATACATTTGCCTCAGATCTTCAGGTTTAAACGACCCAAAAATTCTCCCATCCTTTGTGATGAAAGTTCTATCGGTGAAGGAGATTTCTTCAATTGCCCATTTCACCACGTCAGTATACGGGAGAATTTTCTCTCTTGCTGCAATTCTATGGAGGAACGAATCTGCCAAATCTTTAATAGAATTTTCCGACCTTTTAGGTGAATCTGCGGTAGCTTCTTCCTCTTCTTGTGCTGGTTTTTCAGCTTCTATTAAATCGTAAGTCCCTTGCCAAGTTGTCTTCGCTAGGCCTGCGCTTGTAATGTCAGATATTAAGCCTTTCTTACTATTTAGCGCTGATTGTCCTGCGGCTGGTGAGTTTGAAACACTGGAAACCTTCTTAGACTTTTTACCCATCATGTTTGAATCCTCTTGTAGAACTGTATCCTGCACAGGGAATGAGATCCAGCGTAACACAGAGATAATAGTGAAACTCAGCGATGATAACAGAATGTAAAAGATTAACGTTGATATATCCTGCTTTTGTCGAACGGCGCAGAGACAATCTATAGGCAGATCTCAGGGCAGAGATTCATTATGTAACCGTATAGGGCCTGCCACCTTTATAAATGCCCATTATTCCCAAATTTGATTGAAAATCTCTTAAAGCAAGTAAAGGGCGTATGGGCGGCCGAGCGGGAGTAATTATGCCTTAATTACCAATAAATTGGGCTCTCCAATCACTTTATTGGTTTTTTCATTGAAAATCGTGCTTTATCGCATCGCAAGGAAAGGAGGGCATGAATGGCTTTAACAATGAGTTTGAATATCGCCGATCGCCGATTGCGATATCGCATCAGCGAAAAGCATATGTGCGTTAAGGATGGTACAAGAGGATTGCCGATTGCCGATTGCGATATCGCATCGGCAGAAGGGATATGCGCATGTTTTTACAAAAAGGAGTGGGGCCGATTACGATATCGCCGATAGCTTTATCACATCGGGGCTTTACCATGTGGTGTATTAGGGGTACATAAGGGGATTGCCGATTACGATATCGCCGATGGCTTTATCGCGTCGGGGAAAGGCCGTATTTCATTTGATGCATTGCTTGTGTGCTTTTGCGATATGCGATCTTGCGATTGCTTTGTCGCGAAAACTTTATTTGTGCTTTATGTTGGCTTTTAAATGAAATAAAGCTTTGATATCAATTTTATTTCTAAGAGGGACCCATTCCATCTTTTAATGTTTTTTGAAAAAGATAATTATGAAATGGGGGGTTGTTTTGCAAGGCACAATAGGTTCCAAGGATAATTCAATGTAAAGCAACAACAAATGCTACTACCTCTTTTGAAGCCTCCCACTTTGAAGTTGCAAGTTCTTTCCTCCACAGAATTGCTGCTAGACCCAATATTTTACCATACACCGATATGGTAAAATGGATAATAGACAATATTAACATTGCCGACCGAGCATTCCATACTTCAAGGTGAACAGTGCTTGGGTCCTTCATAGCAGAAGACTTGAAGAGCATGTATCATATACCTAACCCAGAGAATGTGTACACTAAAGCCTTCCTCGAGAATTTCATAGCCAAGAATGAGGAACTATCAGACCCAATTATGCAATGGAAGTCCACTTCAAACAAGCACAAATATGAGAAATTGAGTATGTATTCTATATCATCTCTTGCTTCTCCCTACTCTTATATCATAGCTATGATGTGTAGATTGTTTGGATATGCCAATACCACCAAGTTCTCTGTTGAGTGGGTTCCCCTAATTGATGCAACAGTAAATTATTTTATAATGGAACGTGGCACTATCTTGTCTAAAAACCTTGCCTTACAAATTCAGGAATATAGACAACACTGATATGTCACCTCTAGAATAGTCCCACCTTTTTTTATGAGTGCCTACATTATGGATGCAGTCTATTTCACTACCAGTTTCCTAACTATGGAATGGAAATGGACTATTCAAGATCCTACCCCCATTCATATATATCACAAAATCCCATGGGAATCCAATTTCCAAACCCATTTCTACAAAATATTCCAAGGAGATATGCTACCCATCCACTGAGCTGTTTTTGACAAGAGGGCCCCAAGGTTATCTAATGAGGCCAAAATTGATTTAATACAAATGTGTAGGTGGTTTAGGGAAGAATTGTTTACTTATGTCCGAGTCCTTGGAAGCATACCACCTCCCCATGTTCTCCCATGGTATGTACCAGATAAACTACTTGCTAGATAATTTTCTTACCAAACTGTAGGGGATGGGATATCCAAAACCATAAAACAATCTAAAAAGTCTCTCTGGCCTTTCTTTCCCATCCAATGTGGTGTTTATGCATTACATGATTTCAATCATGCTGCACTTGAAATCGATCACATTACATATTTAAAACTTGCCATCATTCCTCGTAGACTGTTTAACCCCAATAAGGTTGCACAAAACTTCACCGCTTCAGTAAAAATAAGATAGTTCAGCCATGAGGATGATGATTTCGACGACTTGTTTGAGTCAGCTGAGTTGTTTTCACAAGGGCAACATTTGGATACTCTGAGATTGGACCCAAAAGAGTTAGCCCAATTCCACCAGTATGGGAGGAAAAGGTTACAAAAGGTCCCTTTGGATCTGTTAGAAATCCCTCAGTCAGATGTTCAAAAGGAATAGAGCTCAAGCCAAAACTTAGAAAAGGGATTAGAACATAGTTCTGAGCATAATTTAGAGGAGAAACCAGAACAAGGTTCCAAAAAAACTTTAGAGTATAAATCAACACAAAGATCAGAGCATAACTTAGAGAACAAATCACCGAAGAGACCAGAAAACAACCTAGAGAAGAGTCCATAAAAGGACACTGAGAAGGAATCCGAAAAGGTCTCAAAGGAGAAAGAATTGGAAGACATTTCCCCTAAAGTTCATACAGATGAATCCCCTCTAAAAAATAAATTGGATGAGGCATGGAAACAATTTTACCAACAACTAAGAGGACAACAAGGGGAAAAATATGTTGAAATGGGAACAACATTGAACACACCCCAAAACACTAGACAAAGCTCGCTCACTGGAAGGGCTACTGACAAAGCTGCTACCACAAAAGAAGTTGAGATCATCCTAGCCTTTCCTTCAATCGAAATCGTTCTCAGAGTGGAGAAATTCCCCCCTCTTAATGTTTTTTTACAGTTCCAAGGATCGGGATGTAGTAAAAAGGCAGAGGAAAAGGAGGAAAACATAATCATCGTCAACAATAATTCTTGATAATGAATCCATGGATGTATTATGGAAGGACACCCCCATGGATCCTTCATACAATTTGACAAAACTATCATAGTTTGTAGGTGCTTATGCATTTGTTACTATTGACAAAGTAGTGGAAGTCAAATAATTGGTAAGAGAGAAGGAAGGAAGAATACAACAGCTATAGCAACAGTTGGGAGAAGAGAGACAGAGTGTTGACCATCAAGTGAAGACATAAATGGCCCAATTGCAACAGAGATTTGACCAATTGAAGCTTCAATATCAAGCATAAACAAGTGCCAAAGATATTCAAATACAACAACTGCAGTTGTCTATGGATCAATTGAAAGATAATCCTAAGGTTAAGGATTTTATAAAAGAACCATTATACCTCAATTATCTATTATCTAAGTAACAAGCGACATTCTATGAGAAGCTATCGATCATCAATCCAATATGCAAGCAATGTGATTCACCGATGAATCAACCACCTGATCCGAGGATCACTTTTAATGAGATTGATGATAAGATTTCACGATACATAACCTGGCACGATACTCCAGAGAGCAGAGAAACAGATCTTCCCAGGATGGAGGAATCTCATAAAGACATCCTCTTTATAGATTGGGATATTCCACTAAAGCAAGCAGAAACAGAAGTTTCAAGAGGCACTAATGTTGCAAATAATATCATTGAAACCATTAATGATAATCTTCACAATGCTAATTTGATACAAGAATTCCTACCTTGGAGTCTCCCCGATATCAGAGCCCTAGAAACACAGTGGGAAGAAAGTTCCAGAGCAAGAGAAGAAGCGATTAAACAACTAAAAAAACTTGACTCGGAAGTATATTAGAGACATCTAGTGAAGCCACACAGTCAGTGGCTAATGCTACACTGCCTCACTGACTCATCCATGCACATGCTTCCTACTCTCGCAGATGCAGTGTATACAAAACATCTGCACATGAGGATAGGTCAACTTGTTGAAGTCGAGTTGATGATGGATATCTACGGGCTCAGACAACGAATGAAGGAATAGACACCATTACAACCCTCAGCTCATCATTTCAATAATTTCTATTTTATGTAATTTTGTCACTCATTTTAAGGAGAGTTGTTTAAACCTCCTAAGAAATTCATGTAATATCTCTTTTTGTACTTTATTTTTATTATATAAACCGTTTCATGTATTTGAAGAAAGGGTCCCCAATTTTATAAAGAAACACTTTAAAATCTTGCTCTTCTATACTTTTAAAGTTTATCCTAGTAGAATGACTCGATCAGAGTCCTAATGTTTTGTGAAGGCTTTTGGAAGCTTGCACTTTTGGAAATCATCTTAATGAAAAATACTGAACTAGAGCTATTTATTTCATGAGCAAGGTTATATGCATTGAGTACTTCTATTATTGTGTATTTATTTGTTTATGAATTGATAGCCATTTCTCTTTATATTATTTATCATATGTATCTCTTGTCATGCAGTTCTGGATTCATTCACTTCTGAATATGCTTGAATTGTTATCTTTAATACATTGATGAGCAAATGTTTGAACGATATTTGATGTGATATATGTTTAACAATTATTTTGATTAACTATTTAATCAAAATAATTATTTTAAAGTATTTTCATTTATGTTAGTGTTTGATTGATCTTCATTATCATACACTAAAGATAATCATTGTAGATTGTATAAGTATAAGTAAAATCTTGGTTAATATATGGATAGGTTAAATATATATGTATTTCAGTTGAAAACCATCCCATCTATCAGTTAGTTTTTGGTAATCAACACCCTATCCATCCTCTCACATTTTTATTGGTAAACTGGTCCCATTATATCGAGTGAAAGCCACTAAACCAAATGGATAAGAGACATTATTCAATTCCCCGGTCAAATGGTTTTGGCCCATGTCCATGCAACATATATTTTAAGCAATCAAATTTTTGAATTTCCAGATTTGGATGCAAAGAGGAGCATCCAAAGAACATTAAAATAAGCTCTTAAGATTTGTGATTTCTTTGCATCCAAAGAGTATTAAATTGAGCTCTAAAGATCCCCGATCGTTATGGCGTGAATGCATTTCCATTGGCGAGGCCAAGGAGAGGATATGTGAAGTTGTGACTAAATTGGGGGCACATTTTCTCGTTGGGGGAAGCTATGGTCATGGTGGTTTTATCAGGTTGTTATTTACTATAATTTTATTGTTGTATCCATTCAAAGAGTAAATTTGTAGAGTCATGTGTGTAATTGTGTGATTTACTATTTGCAGAGCAATCAGGGGCAACTTGCACCAATATACTAGGTAGAAAACTTGTAGCCAACATGATGCAAATCATATAGCTTACGCATATGCAACTCTAAACTTTGAGAAATGTTCAAGGATACCTTGGTAAAATAAATGCAATACCATTGAAACTGCAAATTACTACATGGTGGCAATGGTAGTATGATTTATGCATGGAGAGTGATGTGGGTTTCAGACCTGCCAAATGGTTTGCTTTGTATGTCATTGTTGCCAAGGCAAACTAGAACATTTGGTAAATGACTACAGAAGCCATTTTCTATTTTTAATCAGTGAGATATTTATTCAATGTTGATAGCTTTTTCCCATCAAACAACTTGCAAATCAAATTTCATCATTCAATTGCAAAAGTTTAGTGGAGCTTTATGTTTAGAAAGTAATCTATCTACAGTACAATTTTCTTTACCTAGAAAAAAAACTAACCTTCAAGGGCATTGAAATAATAAAATTTGTTGCTTCTTGTAAGAGTTAGTGTTGTAATAACTGCTTTACCATTAAAATAAGAATTCCTAAGTTTCAAAGAATGATGTCATATAATGCATCTTATGGCTTAGCTTAATGCATACTCATTTGACCTTACTTTGGAGTTTGTGATTCAACCTAATTCTTGGATGTTAGATGATGCATTTTGGTGTTAGAGGGTGGATCGATTGAGTAGTTAACTAACCTATTAATGCATTTTGGTGTGAGAAGGTGGATTAATTGAGTAGTTACGTATTGACGATTTTTACTAGTCAACTTAGACCAACTAATGTGATCTTGGTTAGTTCCACAATAACCAATTGTATGCAAAATAAGCTAGGAAATGCAAAATAACTGACTTCTCTAGAGTTGCTATGGGTGATTCCAAGCAATGAGGGAGCTTGTAACAACTCCCACTTCCTTCCAGGTGTGGATGTTTGAGGTTCATTGTTTTTAAACCATTCACATTTCAGAGTCTGAAAATGGATTTATATTGATTTTTTAGTACTTGTCCCATGTCCAATGGATTTTTGACCAAGCAACCACAATAAACAATGCATTTTCAACAGTTTGGCTTGGGGTATGGTGAATTTTCATATTTTGTTCTCAAATTCAAGTCTATAAAAGGGATTTTCTATACTCACTAATATAGTTGGTTGAATTGAACGCATTAGATTTTAAATAAATAAATTTATATATAATAATAATAAAAAAAAAATTACTAATCTTAAACTATAAAAGAGTGTCAATTTTTTTTTGGTCAAACACAACTAATAGTCAACTAAAAAATTTGAATGCTAGACATATATAATAATAATTTTCAATAATTATGAGCAATGTAGCCCTTGTTCAAATGTTGTGGTTGGTTCATACATTTAAAAGTTCAATAATTAAACTAAGTGGCATGAAACACTAGCTATGGTGCCATGTTAAATAGGTCACATTGGCAAAATATAAAAAACAAGCCACATTCTCAAAATATAAAAGTAATTATGAATTGGGATCTTATTTCAAAAAGGAAAATAATGAAGATGTACTATAATAGAGGTGATTCTTCTTAATAAGAGAAGTTTCCATAATTAAGACAGTTTGGTACTTGTTAGACTTGAGGACGTTTGGTACCTGTTAAAAATGAGAATTTGAAACTTGTTCTGGGATATACATTATATCACAATGAACTGCACCCTAAAAAAATACTATAATTTAAATATATTTTTTTATTTTATTATTTTTGAATAAAGTAAAATAATAAATTATTGAAATAAAAGATTTTTTTAGATTATAAAATGAAATAGTCGTTTCCAAATGAAAATGGATAATTAATAGATCTTTTAACTTTTTATATTTACAATTAGTTTGAATTTATTATGGAACTAGCCTCAAGTTGGAATAAAAAAATTAGTTGTTTTAATGGATGTTATAGAGTTCGTAGAGTTTGGAAAGAGTTTGGACATTCCTCTCATTAATTTAATTTCTTAAACCCAATTTCCATCCTCAACTTCAAAACAGATTTGCATTCACAACCTCTAACACAAAATTTAAATATAAAAATTACACCCCACACAAATTATCAAATTTGACTTCTTACACATTAACCAACAATCATTTCTTCATTAATGTGAAAGGTAATTCATCTTTTTACAAACCCAACCAAATATCCATAATAAAATCACATTGACATCAAACACCCTACAATGTCCAGAGACAACAAATCCCTGATAATTATAAATGAAAATATCAATCTGTTATACAGAAATCCACTAAAAATAATATATGAAATTTTCAATCTAATGTACACAGCTCTTCAAAATAAATTCGTTATATATTTTATTCAATTTGAAGGTCTATCAATCGTACTTGAATGCTAACAGCGCAGCTTCGCTGCCTTATTTCCCAACGATTCCACTGTGGATCAACAATATGGAGAAGAGTTGGGTTGCTGACAGAATAATAACGAATGCCTCCACTATTTTCTGCATCACCACCAATAAAAGCCATGGCCAAATGTACACATTTCAAATCTCATTAACAAACACATCTAGTAATGAATGAATTCAAGTTGAATTTCGTACTTGATCTCATTAATTAAAGTTGCAAGGCCTGATCATGTATGAACATCCCGAATTCCTTTGTCCAATAATTTAGTTGTCTTTCAGTGTTTGCATGCCATTTGAAGTTTTTGTTTTATTCAACTGGGAAGTGAGCATCCAAGTTTATTCAATTCATCTTCCCAATAGGACTTTTGCTTTTTCGTTTAAGAAGTGCCCCAATTACCTTTAAAGATAAAGGCAATCCACTGCAGGCTTTTACAAACTTCTCCACTAAAGATTCAAATTCTTGGGGTGGATATGACTGATTGAAGGAATGAAAACATAAAAGACCAAGAGAATGCTTTTCACTAAGGCCACTTAGGGTGTATATGGACTCCTATTCGACGTTTGAGTTTATGAGAATCTGTATGTTCCTAGATGTAATTACTGTTAATCTATTTAGGGAAAATTACAGTTTGATGTGGCAAAAGTTCATCAACGTGATGATCATGATCTACATCGTCTATGACTATTAATGCTTTAGATGATGATTGATAATTCCTGATCATCCCTTTCCCTTCAACAACATTCGTAACTCTGCTTATTTCCTCACTTGATACATTCGACATCTGAAGGAGTTTTTTTCTGCAACGGAATTTAATGATTACCTACATGATCTTTAACATCAGATAAGAAAAATGCTCTACTATAATCTAATGTTTTCCTATTGAAGAATTATGTCACCAATGTGGTCTTTTGCTAATTCCACTCTATTGTTGGCTGATGCAGGTGCATCCACTCAGAAGGGAAAAGCTTGCTGTTCTTATGTTTTTCCTCAGTTAAAAATAGAAAAAAAAAATTAAGACATACTATCTTTTCTCTAAAAGTAGGATTAGCATGGAGAATAAAACTTACTAAATGGTAAAAAGCTTAAATTATTAGGTAAAAGTTGCTTTTGTACTAAATAAAGATTTACATTATGAGTAAAAAAGAAAAAGATGTAAAAACTTAGCCGCCAAGGAGAAAGATTTTATCTCATGTAAAAGTCTGGAATTAGAATTTTTTATGGATGAACAATGTTAAAAAATGAATGTATTAGCAGCTTTCCAAGAAAAAAACACTGAGTGTGTATTAGATTGAGGGTGGAGAGCGGGCACCTGTGGGAGATGATGTGTGGTTTAGCTGTGTAATAAAGGAGATTTTCTTCTGGGCTGTTGATTATATTTTATGGTTTAATACAAAGATTTAGATGTGTTTTAACCCAGCGGTACATATGCAAACGCTGTGGTATTATTTGAAAAAAACGTTGTGGCATTTGGAAGTTCTTTAAATTAACAATGCACTTTGTGTTGTTTTATGATATGTATGCTTGTGGCATTTCCATTGGGACATTGTGTTAATAACGTATACCGTGGCAGTTAAAATAACATGTGTACAGTGCGCTGTCCAACAACAATTCCAATAAGCTGTTACTATAATTTCAATAGTGGTTATTTGGTAATGTTACATAGTGAGAATTGTGTTGCTTATAAGGAGGGTGTGTGGTGCATTGTATAAGTTACGAAAATTTTGAAAAAGCTGTGCGCTCACTGCGCATACGGTGTGCTGTTATAACATTCAATCTATGTGTGCCTTCAATAGTTATGTGCGCCAATTCTATATACTTTATTTCACTCATGAAAACAATGAGTAGATAAAGAATAGATATTAAATTGCTGCGAGTTGAAGTGTTATAAATTTGTGACAGAAATAGAAGGCCTTGTATCATTTACACAGTAAATGGTTTATTCATTAAATGGTTGATGATCTAGAAGGCCTTACAAGGGATACCCAGGCAGATATCGAACATATTTCAAACAAATTGGGAAGACTGACATTAGAGCCAGAGACCGGTCCATCATTAGTGGTATCAGAGCCAGCAACTTGCGTTGAGTTAAATCTCAGGAGCAATAGAAGGATGGCTTTCAGGGCTGGAAGAGGACGAGGACGTGGACGTGGTGGTAGAGGACAGCATGCTGAGAATGTCGAATTGAGGGAAGAAATAGAGGAGCTGCGAGCTAGGTTGGATGCACTAACCTCCGGCAGGAATATAGATGATGGAGACGTGAGTGAACCCGAAGCTGAAGCTATTGAAGAGGAAGCGGTAGAGATTCCTCATAAGATGAA
>APFE030919709.1:0-10911 GCA_000404065.3 Pinus taeda | reverse complement strand
AATTCTTTATTATTAATTTTATAATAAAAATATTTATAATATTATAATTTAAAATATTTTATTATTAGTCTTACGTTATGATTATCAAAATTAAACTCTGTACAGAATGATCGGGAGATATGCAACAGATCGATGTATAAATCAAGTCAAAAATATTGTTTGAAAAAGATTGACGATAATATTCAACTCCTCATCTTTATGGCTAAATTTTGACATAAAGTGTGGTGAAATGATAAGGTACGTTAGAAAGAAACAGAAGACGACGCCTTGGGAGCATAGACACGCTTAGGACATACGTCTCATCCAAACCATGTGAAGGAAAAATCGTGTATCATTCCTGAGAGATTGAACCCAAAAATACGGCAGTGGACTGACGTAATAAAAAGAAATTATATACAAAATTATGTAAATAGTAACATAATAAATCGAGAAACTTGTGCCTTCATGGATATCAACAATTCGCAAGGACCTGTATCTTCTAAACAGCTGGTCATGGGAAACGTGCAAGACACGCCTCCAATGTTGAATGGATCTTACGATTAGTCATGGTCACAACCATTTGGAGGCATTTGACGGTGGAGAGGGACGGCATGCCTCTATTTTTCAATGCTTTGGAAACCTGCAAAATATGGTTGGAACGAATTAATTCCAACTACCTACCCTTAGAATTTTTTTATTTTTCAATGCTTTGGAACCATGTAAAATATGGTTGGAAGGAATTAATTCCAACTACATACTGTTAGAAGTTAGAATTTAACAGAAGTTTTAAATGCAGGTTTTAGAATTTATTGATAATGGGCAAAGTTTCCTGAAAAAGTCACTGCCCCAATCAATTTCCAGAACTTTCTCTGTCATGTATAAATATCTGTTAAATCAGTGATAAATGGAAACAAATTGTTGAGTTCTAATGTTGTACTGTGTGTTTGAATCCCTACTTTCTCTCTGATAAAATCGCTCTTACTATTAATGAATGTCACTTTATGAAAAATAATAAGTATTTAAGTTTATTTATTTATATATATATATGAACTTAAGTCATCGCAAATTCGCAAGGACTTGTATCTTCTAAACAGCCGGTCATGGGAAACGTGCAAGACAGGCCTCTAATGGTGAATGGACACTACCATTAGTCATGGTCACTACAATTTAGAGACATTTGAGGATGGAGAGGGACGTCATGCCTCTATTACCCAATGCTTTGGAACCGTGCAAAATATCTAGATGGATCTTACTGTTAATGAACGTCACTTAATGGAAAATAATATGTATTTAAGTTTATATATATATATATGAACTTAAGTTTATTTATTTTAATTGTTTTTTTAACTTCTTTAAATAAACTTATTTTCATTTGTTTTTTAATTTCTCCAAATTATGTTGATATGAAATTTATATTTACATCTTTTTAGTTACTATTGTGATTTGTCGCAAGGGAAATTATAATGATGATAATGAGGCTAGTCAATTTATATTTAAATAATCGATTTTTTCTAACTAGTTTATTTATAAATAATTTTTTTTAAGTTAATATCAAAATTACTACCTCTATTTTAATTAGTTGACCATACATTTACTAGAAAGAAAATAATTTGCTAAAAACCAAAACAAGAGTTAAGAAGACTAAAAAGGCATCATTTATGAGAGGGTGTGACTTGGGCAGGTAGTGAGCACTTGTGCTAAGTGGAGATTTGAGGCCATACTAGAGGTGACCTTCTATATCTGCTAGGGGCGTCAAGGTTGACCAAGTGGGAGTGTTGGTGGTGTTGGACATTTTGGATTTCACTGAGGTATTGAGGTATGGAATGATTTAATTGCAATCCTCATAATTTTCTTTAAGCACCCTGTCCAAGAGCACCTTCATTTCCTAAAGCTCTAACAGCTCCAAAGGATAATTTAATCATTGTAAGAAGATATAACTTATATCTAGAGGAAATTATTCAAGCTTTCCATCTCTACGATTATTGGTATCGTTGAAACTTGAACAAATTTCCAAATCTTGCTCTACCAAATTTCAATTCTAGACTTTATCAAGAACTATACACAATAGAATTTGGCAAGAGTTGTAAATGGGTTTATCTTTGAATGTATACTAAGGTCATTTTCATTTTGTAACCTTATTTGGGATTATAGATTGTTCAGCAACCAACTCACAAAATTGAAGAAAATATAGATCAGCGACTTCAAACAAAGTCTTTTCCATGGGGAAACCTCCTTTACATTACACAAATAAACAATTATTGGATGATACAAATGACAACACCCTCTTTCTATATATAGGAGTCTAAGGGGTCACAATATAATCAGAATCGACATAACAATAATATTATAAGGGCACAACAATAACAATAGTGGGCTTCTGTGGGGCACAATAATAACAATATGGGAACTACATGGGCACAACAATACAATAAGGGCGTTACACTAATAATAATAATGGGATACACTAGTAGTATAGGGAACTAACATGCCCCTCCCCTTCAAAAAGTGTTGTCGTCAACACTTGAGCAATTCTGGATGTTTGTGTATACCAAATGTTATGCAACTAGCTCACAAAATAGAAGAAAATATACATAAACGACTTCAAATTAAGCCTCTGCAAGGGGGAAACCTCCTTTACATTACAGAAATGAACAATTCTCGGATGATACAAATAGAAATGCCTCCTTTCCATATATAGGAGTCTAAGGGGTCACTATATAAATAGAGTCGACATAACAATAATATTATAAGGGCACAACAATAACAATAGTGGGCTTCTATGTGGCACAATAATAATAATATGGGGACTACATGGGTACACCAATACAATAAGGAGGTTGCACTAATAACAATAAGGGGCTACTCTCGTAGTATAGGGACATAACATATACAATTGTAACAAATCATTGTATATGACTTAAAATGTACTCATTTAGACATAATATTGAAAAATAAATGCTAAAATTGAAATTTAGGATGAGCTTCAATATAACTTTCATGGTTTGAAATTACGACTTCTCAATATATTGTCACTTCTAATTCTAGCGGTACATCAATCTAATAAAACAAACACTGGAATTGCCTTCATTTGAGAAACAATTTTCAAATTCTAGAGAGAAATATTCATTCCTGTATATGCTCGTGTTGTCCTACATCATCCAACTAACACAAAAAGTTCAGTATAGTACTTCCACCTGCAGAATTAGGCAAGTATCATTGATGCCTCCTTGTTGACAGGTGATCCACATAAGTAATGATAGACAATAAACGTTGTAATTAAATAATCATTTTGTTAGGTAATAGCTACTCAAATGGCTTGGAAAATCATGCAATACATAATCATTTGTGTCTAAAAATAGTTTTCCCTTTTACTCCTATGTAGCTTATCCCTCCGCTATGTGACTAATGCAAATGAGATCTATTGTATATCATACTTGCAATTGTGCATTTATTATGTTTATCTAGCAATTCATGTGCTTTCCAATAAACAAATTACTTAGACCTGTAACAAGTTAGCTTACATGACATAGAAGTACATTTAAGGAAATTAAGGGTACTTGCACTTATCTACTTAGTATTTATCATTATTTATAAATTGTAAGGAAAGACGTGGTTCATGTACACTCATTCCTCTTCTCCCCAGAAAATTCACATAGAACTTTGTTTCATCACATATCATACATGGGGTAGAGCTTAAGATAATTGGTAAAAGCAGTGAGATGGTAAACATATTTTCTTTTAAGAAGCCCTTCATTTTAGTAGGAACCCAGCTATGAATCAATGTTTTCCTTTGGAAGACCTTTGGAAAAGGTGATCTAGATCTCTAGGGGTGAGCCTTCTGCCAAAAAGGAAATTATTGAATAGAGAGGAAATGAATTATTCTGAGTTGTGAGGCAACTTTGGGAATATAAAATAATAGACAATGGATTTTTTATCGTTACAAAACATAAAAAAAAAAAGTTTCTTTGAAATTTCATTCACCGCCTCATTTCCATTGTTGGAGGGTAAGGGGAAACCACCCATTTCATAGATAAAAATAATTTTTGATTAATCTAAGATTGTGCAAGAGAAACATTATGGAAAAGTTAATTCCAAGACAACATAATATTGGTTGTTGATGTCTTTACAATGTTGCAAGTTGCAATATATTCCTCAGTTTATTAAGAACAATAGCCCTTTCCGACACAACTGCAAGTCCAGTAGTCATCATACAATTAATATGCATTGTAACTGGCAAGTGCTAAGTTTTGTAAATCATATCATCAGCTTGGAACTGCTTGCATCATTTGTACTCCAGTGAAGTTAAAGAATAAGGAAGTTTCATAAGAATTGGCATAATCTGCAGGTACACACAATGTCATTACAATATAGTGGTATTTAGGATATAGTATATGGACATGCCAAGAAACCCAAGGCTAAAAATTGGCAAAAAAACTAGGCAATAGAAAAATTTGTACAAAACCAACACATAAAAGGAATGCATTCAATAGATGGTAGCAGTCAATCGAAAAGGTAGATATAACTCTCGCCACTAGCTCATTGAGAAGATACACAAATGGTAGCATTCATAATTTGGTGGAGGAACTCGCAACTACGATCAAGTATTTTTGTTATATCTATTCCAGCCTTGTTAAGTATCTAAAATAAGGGAGGCACAAGTAGAAACATCAATGTCAAGCATGGCCTCCCAGAATTATCTTGATTTTAGCCTTTTGCTCAGGACTTAGTTTGGAGGGAAATCTAATCTCAAACTTGATTCTAAAATTTCCTTTCCTATTATGCTCCTTTGCAATGGGAATCCCCTCCTTGGGATTAATCTTTTCATACATATAGTATATAATTTCATTGAAAATAAGATTTAGTGTCTTCCCTCAATGTTGAAATGTGATACAAAATCCTATCAGAGTTTCAACCAAGCTTATCTTCTAGAAAAGCGCCAAGTCATTTCCTTCTCATTTGAACAAATCATGCGATGCCTCATTAATCACAAATACATGATCAACAACCACAACTCATAATCTCTCAATCACCTTCTCTGGAACGGTTATCTTAGTCTCTTTCTTGCATCCTGGTTTTATTTCTATACTCAAAACTCTTGAATGGTCACCATCCTGCTACATGCATAAAGGGAAAGGTCATTTCTTATAACAAAATAATACGAAAATGTCTACAACTTACTACTAATGAAAGAGAGAGAAAATACCCACCTATTTCCATTCAACACATCCCTTGAAATCTTCATCTTCCTAACAACACCATTATATAGTTCTCCAAGGGTATAGAGACTAGTTTTTTAAGACATCCAAATTTCAAATTATTAAAACTTATAAGATACATTCAAAAAGAGAAAACATAATATTGCATAGTTAGCAAATACATATGATCTGTCCATAATACTCAGGGAGACCACACTTGGCCATGCATGAAAATATTAAATAACTTAATTTAATACGTTTTAGAAATGAAGAGTCCAAAGTTCTAAACATATAAAATGAAGAAATGGAAACTTAAAGAGGTAAACTACCACATTCTGATGTTGTCTCTAGTTCAAAAAAAGAAAGACTATATTTAAGACATTTGTGGTTTATATCTGTTAATTTAGAAGCTGGAGAACCCACAGCGATAACCATTTTTCATCAACGTTTCAAATCTCAACAGGGATCCATCATCAGGACATTCTTCAATGATGATAGTAGAAGAGATTTAATGAGGATATTTAAATAGTTTATAATATTATGAATTCTTAAGAAATTGAAGGTCTGTATCTCTTCTTGCTATCTTCACCCTAAATTTTTCGAGTAAATGATTTCACTCCATGTATCCCCTCTGCATAGGGAAATGATTCTAGATTTAAGACATCTATGGGTTATATCTTTTAATTTAGAAGCTGGAGAACCCATAGTAATAACCATTTTTCATCAATGTTTCAAATCCCATCTCATGGATCCCTGTTGGGGTTTGAAACGTTGATGAAAAATGGTTATTACTGTGGGTTCTCTAGCTTCTAAATTAAAAGATATAAACCATAGATGTCTTAAATCTAGAATCATTTACCTATGTAGAGGGGATACATGGAGTGAAATCATTTTACTCGAAAAATTTAGGGTGAAGATAGTGAGAAGAGCTACAGACCTTCAATTTATTAAGAATTCATACTATTATAAACTATTTCAATATCCTCATTAAACCTCTTCTACTATCATCATTCAAGAATTTCCTGATGATGGATCCCTGTTGGGATTTGAAACGTTGATGAAAATGGTTATTAATGTGGGTTCTCCGGCTTCTAAATTAAAAGAAAGAATGTATAAAAATCAACATAAGATCACCACTTAAATACTAAATTATTTTTTGACAAAGAGAATGATACTACCACATCAATGGTTGCATTAGCAAATGCATTACTCTTACACATATGTGATTGAGAAATGTAACAAAATAATATCCTATTACACAAACCTTGGACTCAACCACAATTAAACCAGCTATAGGGACAAAATCATATTTTTGAAATTACATACAACTCACTTGTATTTAAATCTCATCCAAATGCAAATCATCTACAAAAATCTGAATCTCAACACAACCAATCTTCAATCGCCTCAAGTCTCATCAGTTCCATACAACACCCATCTTAGAAAACAATCAAACTAGTAAAGTAATATGATTGCAATCAATGGAATTTACATTAATCTGGATACCAATTTGAGTCATATACATATTATAGACCATGCAAGTGAGGTAGTTTTTATTTACCCAAAGCAAATAAAAATTCTGAAAGGGTCAATGATTGATACAAATAAGAGGAGAAATAGTATATACTCATAGCATATTCTATATAATTACAACTGATGTTGTGTATCTATCAATCAATACAATGCATACAACATAAGAATTTCACAATCAGCAAACCTGAACACTAATTTTCAGTGAGAAAATATGTGCGGGACCTAAATATAATTATATTTGTTAAATGGGTGGGACCATGGGGGTAATATTTATATCAGTTGAGTGGTGTCATACATATGTTCATAAGAAGTAGGGCCATTATATTTTTGAAACCTTCGTAGAAAGGGTTTTTCATATACAGATTCTTCTAGAAGAAACAACATTGTGTGTTGTTGGACCCTTTTCATGAAAATGAATTCCATAGGGAGTCCACGTCTGGATTCTCTTCATGACATGGGTGGCTCAATTGACTGGAAGCTACAGATGACATATACGTGTTGATTTTAGTACTCATGATAGTTTCCTATGAGAGGATCACCATGGGTGATTCTACATTTTCTGTTTCTAAGGGACTCCATACTTTGGCTGCAGATTATCTTGATTTCTATTTTGATAGTCACTGCTAGTGCTAATCTAGTGGCTTGAACCTCACTGCTACATTTTTGAGTTCTTGACTGTTCCACAAGAATTGAAAAAAATCAAGAAGGATCCATCTTGCATTACTTAAATATGTCATTGGAAATGCTAGCATGAGTCTTGAAGATATTATTATAATAATTTGGTTGAATACCATTGGAATAGAGGAGATTGGAAAACATAGGGAAGTTGGAATTAGGGCCCACAGAATATGATGGAAGTTGAGTAGCATGGTTAGACGTTTGTTGCGGTAGCTGTGTAGGGTTATTGTTGGCATTCACACTCATTAGCATATTTTGTAGAAATGTGAAATCTAGCATGTCAAAAGAAATAGAACCCACGATTTGCTAAACCTTATTATGGGGAAAAAGTATTGCCATTGGATTTTTGAAACCTTCATACAAAGGATTCTTTTATATACAAATTGTTCTATAAAAAAAAAAATTGTATTTTTCTAGACCCTTTTCATGAAAATGAATTCCATAGGGAGTCCATTTGTGGAGTCTCTTCACGATATTGCTAGTTTAGTTAACTGATAACTACAGATGACATATCTATGATGATTTCAGTACTCATGCCAATTTCCTATGACAGCCTCACCATGGGTTGATTCTAAATTTTATTCTGCAAAGGCACTACATACTTTGGCTCCCTATTATCTTGATTTATGTGTTGATAGCCACTGCTAGTGCTAATCAAGTGGCTTGAACTTCATTGCTTCATTGTTGAGTTCTTTAGTGTTCCATAATCATTGAACAATAATGAATAAGGATCCATCTTGAATTTCTTAAATATGTCATTGGAAATGTAGGCATGAGTCTTGAATATATTATTATAAGAATTTGGTTGGATACCATCGGGATAGAGGAGATTGGAAAACGTAGTGAAGTTAGAATTAGGGCCCATAGAATAGGATGGAAGTTAGGTCACATGATTAGACATTTGTTATGGGATCTATGTAGGGTTGTCATTTCTATTCACACCCATTAGCACATTTTGTAGAAATGTGATACGTGTCATCTCAGAAGAAATGGAACCTAGGTTTTACTGAACCTGATTAGGGGGTAGCCCAAAATGTAGTATACCTAGGGGGGATACTATGGGGTACAAAGGGAGGTAGCCAAGGGAATAATGTAATAATGGGATGGGCCATAGTTATAAATAAAGTGGTTAACCTGTATCATGTAAGGGACCATAAGTAGTTAGCAATAATGTAATAAGCCCATTGTATTAGATAGATGGTAATGAGAGAACCATGGTAATAAACCATGGTATTGTATGTATGAGGGCTATATAGAGGCTATCAAATCCCCATTGAGGGATGTCAAGTATTATTGCATGAAAAAGCATATGACTTGTGGAGTGTTCTCCTTCCTTAAGGAATGATTTTATGGTGTTGCCCTACCTTAAGGGTTTGATCAATAAAGAAGCATTTCTATCTATTTCTATTTATATTTAGATCTTGTTATTTTTTGGTATATTTGTATTTACATATACTTTCAGATCATATCTATAACAAGTCGTATCAAAGCACTTTCTTGGGCAAAGCAGAGTTTTTTTTTGCAGGAACGCTTTCGTGCAGCGAGTTTGTAGATCAAATTTATACATTCTGGTGCAAAATTGGTAGAATCTAACTGTAGATCTGGGTTCTTGCAAAAAAATGCCCAATTTGTAAAAACATCGGCCTTACCAGAGTCCGAATGAGGGAGATATCGCTGATTTAAAAATTAGCTGTGTTGCAGACATTTTTCAAGGCAGTGAGTTTGCAGATAAGATCTGTATGTTCTAGGGAAACATTTTTATACTCTAGTTAGAGATATGCGTTCTTTGCAAAAAATACCAAGTTTGAAAAAAAAATCACCAAATCGAAGTCCGGATGAGGGAGATATCACTAATTTAAAAATTAGTTGTGTTGTAGACATTTTTGGGGTGGTGAGTTTGCAGATCAGATCTATATATTTTGGGTCAAAATTTTCATAATTTAATCACATATTTGGTTTCTTTGTGAAAAAATATCCAACTTAAACAAAAAAATCAATCGAATCAAAGTTCGTATGAAGGAGATATCGTTGATTTAAAATTAGCTCTTTTATCATAAATTTTTTTGACAGCGGGACAATTGCACCGTGAATCTGAAATTTTAGTGCATGGATCAAGATTTCTATCACATGGGAAGATGAAAAATGGTTGTTCTATTTTTGAAAACATGTCATAACAGGTATTCTAATCAATATTACTTAAATTGTGGCCCCTTCAAATTTTCGCCAAGTGATTTTTTTCAAAACCCTCTTCATGGCTTCTAGCAAGCAATATTTTACAGCAAAAGATAATGGTCCTACTATTGAATATTTCATAAAAAAATATTAAGAAAAACAATAAGAAATCTTGGAGAAGCTTCCTATGGCATAATGTGAAAGATGAGGCTGCCATATGGTGGTACTCACTTAGCACCCAGAAGTTCAAATTTTCAGATGAAGAATTTGAAAACTATTTTTGGACAAATGGTCTCATACCAGAAATGAGGAAGCCACAAAACCTAGCAAAGATTTTATTTTTACACAAAAGAAGGAAACTGCTGAAAATAGCAACAAGAAATGCTATAAATAGCATTTCAGGTACCAGTGTTGGACATAGCAACAGGGAATGATAAAATGGAAATGCTAAAAATAACATTTCTATAAATAGCATTTCGAGATACATTACAATTTTAGTTAGTCCATGAACTAAAATTGAAAATTAAAATTAAAATTTGAGCTTAGCAACTATTTGAAAAATAATAAATTAATTCATCTTGAGTTAATTAGTTGGAAAAAATCAAACATGAAGTCTATGTGAAGACATGCAATGTTATCCCTTTGATTGAGGAAGTTATCCGTTAATTAAGGAGATCAGGATGAGTTGTAACTAGTTAGCTCAGTTAACTGAGTTAAGTCTAGCTAGATTATTTCCAACAGTTTGTGGAACTGAATTGCAAGTTTAGTTAATTAGTGCTTGCATGCATGTAACTAGTGTTATCTAGATAACTGAATATTCTCTCATGAATAACTCATGCATGTTAGTTCAGTCAAAGATCCCTTTGAGATCAGAGGATGGGACAGTGCAATATCAATTGGATTAATTTTCCTACATAGGAAACTCATCTATGCAGAAGGAATTATATACATTAGGATTGCGCAGTTCATGGTGAGTTTTGATGAGTGCCTGAGGTGGGAATTCACACAGGTGGCAACATTAGACACCAGGAAAAATTGCGCAAGGAAATAGGATGCTTGGAGGACTGAAGGAAGGCACAAGTGTTGTCTATTCTATTTATGAGCAACATTGAGGGATTGTATTGAGAACTGGATAACTTGTGAGCTAAAGCTTTGTGTAATCCGAAGATATTTCCACTTGTATGATAATACAGAGATCAGGGTTTTTAATTGAGGCTTTCCCTAGAGTATTCTTCTGTGTTTCATGTGTATGAGTTCTTCTTCTCTATTATATGTGTTCTTACTTGATCTTGCTCATAATCGATTAAGCTTCCACAAGTTTGTTTGTAGAAGTAGATCAAGTATTTTGCTTTCG